>VCRD01002040.1:5261-19055 GCA_006783055.1 Trinorchestia longiramus
CACTTGATACTCTAAACATCACCAAAGAACACAGATACACCGGCAAGTTAAACACAAAAATTAGACAAGACTGAAAATACTTAAGGCATAGTATGCTCACCAGGGAATTATAACCTAACGTCGCATGTTGAAGTTCAAAAGTGGCGTGTGGGAGAGCTACGTCTAGATAACGAGCGTGAGAATGTTGCCAGAAAAGTTTTGATTGGGAAATACTTTCTGGCTAACGCTTTTAATATTGATATCATTATTATAATGTGCACTAAATTTGCACGTTTTAATTGTAAAGAGTTCGTAAAAATCACTCGAATTTTAGTCTTATTTTTATTACTAAAAATAAAAGTTATTTTAATATTTGTAATTTTATAAGCTTTAAAGGGGTAGCAGGTCATGCTACAAACCTTTTTCACGAGACTCCTCATTGTCTGTTCAACAATTGTGCTCATAATTTGTAGTTAATATATGAACCAAATAATCATTTCCATCTCTTGATTTAATTGATTCTAAATCAAACATTAAAAAATCGACTTTGTTCAGTAGATGAAATTGAGTCATTAAAAGTCAAGTATCTTTTCTAAAATTCCATGTTCACTGAAGCAACTTTTGCTCAGTTTCTAGTCATAAAAATAGACCTTTTTATTGAGGGTTAGATTCCTTGTTTATTTAAAGGGGACTTACTCTTTTATCTTTCTATAAGGTTATATTCCAGCTCTCTTGAATATTTTGAGATTAGACTGCCTTACTACTGCATTTCATTCTGATTGGCCTTGTCATTGCATAGGTTTGCTACGGGTAATGCTTGTGTTTGTTTTTGTTTGTGAAGAGGGGAAAATTAAGCTCAACCTTCTCTTCCAGACACCTGGTGGTCCTGCTCTCATTTCTCATCGCTCAGTCATCTCAGCGCTCATTGCTCCCACTCACCTTATCTCAGCGCTCATTGCTCTCACTTACCTCATCGATGCTTTAGCATCTCTTTTCTCACTGCTTCCATCTCATCGATGATTTAGCATCTCTTTTCTCTCTCCTCTTGAGTCTCATCGTTGCTTTTAAATTTTAACGCTTGATCATATTCCTGATCATATTCCTGATCGTATACCTGATCATATACCTGATCATATACCTGATCATATACCTGATCCTATTTCTGATCCTATTTCTGATCATATTCATGATCATATTCTTGATCATATTTTCGACCATATTCTCGATCATTACTTCAAGTTCCCAATCTCTTTCACTCGTGGACTACGGATGTCTTCTGCCCACCAGCTGCCCTACAGATCAATAAATAAACAAAAGCTGAGTACCCGTTGTATCAATGAATTCCCCAACTAGAGGTGCACCAGACGACTCCCTTAACCTTACCTTCTGATAAATTGTTATTACCACCACAAAAACATAACCTTGGTGAAACCTAACACTGGCCACCCCGGCCAATAAAATAACAAGCCCTCAACTCCCCGCCCATGGACACGCCCATCAACCTCACGGGAGAGTCGCATGGAGCTCACCATCACCCTTCCTCCTAGAATGTTAACCTTAAGAATTTGGACAACCAATGTACTAATGTGTATGTACTGTGTACTTCATTGGAAATAAAGTTGTTTGTTTTTTGTTTGTTAGTCTCAAATGTGCCAAAAGTAGTGAACACATTGTTTTCATTCAAATCCTGTTAAATAACAAAGAGCACGATTATTGCTGCTAGAGGATATTTAAAGGACTGTTTACGACCAGCCGCTGTCCAAATAGGCAAATGACAAACGAAGAAAAAACACGGTCAAAAGTAATCAAAGGCTTAGAAAACGAATTAACAAACAACGAACGCAAAACCGTCTTGTCAGCCCTGCTAGAAATATCCAAAGATCGTGTTCTAGAACGTGGTGCTATTCAACAAAATGGAAGAATTGGAAGAAACACTGTAGATACAAAAAATGTAGGTTGCATAATTTCGATTTCGTCATATTGTAGTATGCAGAAAAGCTAATTCTGTTGGTTGATTGTGACAACAAATACAGGGTCCATTTTCAGTTTTTGGCTTCTCGGGAAAGATTTATACAACTCTTACGATGGGGCTCCAAAAAGTTCGTGGAAAAAGGACAGTTAAAGAAAGCGGTTTAAGTTATGATGTTTATTTTTCAACATATGCTTCATCTACGCAAATACACTTCTGCAAACGTTTATACTGTAGTGCCTCGGAAATATTGTAATTAATTTATAATGATCTTGGAGTCGATACAGAAATATGATGTATTTTAGTACTATTTTAGAGTTAAGTTTTATACGTATTTCACGTCATTTGAAACTAGTATTTTAAAGTGAAAAGTTTAATTGTAGTTGCAACTCCAAATTGTAACCCTCGTCTATAGAAGATCATAGTCAACCACGAGCCTTGAGGTTTAAGGCCCAACAGTTCGGTCCCAGCTATCGCCCAGTTAGCAGCAATTTTATTAGCGATTTCACTCTCTCTCTGACGGGTTTTAGTTTCAGTTTCAGTTCCAGTTTCGGTTTCAGTTTTATGGATTTCAAGTTTTCAGTTTTGGTCCTTTATCTTGGCTCCAACTTCTGCTCTAATTTTGATCGTGTTCATGAATGAATCTGCAAGCTACGGAGCTGTTCGTATCACTGCCCTGGAAGAACATCCCCCACCAAAACAACAGAAAAATAGCCATCTCTCAAATTGGTGACCCCTGTAAAGAAATACCCTCCTTCAAGACATTCATATGAAGCTCAAGAAACAACTCATGTGAAAAAACATTCACCTGCGAAACATTCATATCCAGCTCGAAAAACAGCCCAGTTAAGAATATTCTGCCCCACCGAAGAACAATGACTGCATCAAAGAACACTTTACTGTGAAACTCGACCTTCCTCCAGCCAACGGTTGAAAGCCATAAAACGATCAATGAATTCCTTCGAAGACACATCCGCCCTACAAGAGGAGGCGACCGCAAAAACCGTCACTGCACCACCGCTCCAGCTCAGCCTCAGTCAGGCTGGCTTCTATTAGCCTCTGCCGGCCTCTGATCAGACTGCACAACAAACTCCACCAGTCTTCCTGTGAACGTTAAGGAAATAAACTAATCGTAAACATTTTTACCGTGCTGTTTCGTGTCTACTTTCCGTGCCTTTTCCCTGCTGCTCTAGCTACCCTTCTATATATTGAGTTATAGTTTTTCCTCTCACCATTATTCTTTATCGAGGCTAGTTCCCTTATTGCTCATATTTAATTTCGCTTCATGAATTTTGTAACCTCATGGTCACTATACTTTTTGATGATGATTATGACATCTAATAATGATTATTCCCTTTGATCATACTGATGGCGCACGTTCATATCGCACGTGCAACCATATGCTGTAAATTCCAGAGACTAACTGCTAAGTAAAAATTTGAAACCCGTCGGAGAGGAATCCGCCTCATTTATTGAGGAAATCAATTAACCATGTATTGTAAAACTGAAACGTTCATTGATATTAAACTCAAGGCATGGGACTTGGGTAGGTACGGCATGGGACTTGGGTATGAGAATAATTATCGAAGTAATTATCCATACCAAGAATGGGCCCGAAGGTTCGTTCCTATAGCCTCATTCTAATCTAAATGGATTCGAACATTTACCAGCGTGGTCGACTGGTGAGCGAACTCGCTTGTAAAGTTGCACTTCACTTTTTATTAATGCTGGTATCATCCTGTACTTTAGCTACCCTGAGACTTCGCACCGTCCTCGTTCCGAAGAAGGAACCTGACAAACGTCATCCATGCGGTTCAGCTCATATATCTTGTATACGTAGGGAGCGCTAACTGTATCGAAATCCCTGCCACAAAAGCAGCGCATTCCAACGACCGCGCTTCGCTCATTAATTTCACAATATCCGTCGCCGCACAGGCACGCTCACGTTCTCCTTAACATTGATGCCTATGTTGTAAATATTGATACTGTTCTTTTATGTTGTGCATTATCACATCGTAGCTAAAGAGTTAACTTGAATTGAAGCAGCTGAGCTCCCTTTTTGAGATCTAAAACAAGCTTTTGCCTACTTTCCAACTCACTCTGTTTTTCTTTATACAGAGCATTTGCTTTTCACGTACTCTCATACAGCTCATGTTACTCTGTTGACTCTACTCTTGAACAAAGCCCTTCGTTTCTCGACCTACGTTTATCGCCTTCTTTTAAGAACTTGCCTAACCTACAAACGATGCATTTTTTATGACTGAAAGTTACTAACTGCTTTTCAAGTCGCTCGTTGTTCGTATCTGGTTCTATTCGCAATGAATACCTATATAATATGATCATCTAACGCTGACGCTGACGCACTAACGTCTTGTCATGAGTGGTTTGGTAATTCATCGATCGCTCTAAGTTTAAACTAAGTTAGGGTAAGTTGTACCTTTTGTGAACAGCACTGCCTCATTGGTTACCATGTTGTTCATGTTCGTACGAATATCTCACTTCTGGTTCTTTAGCAGTAGTGGCTGGTAAGGAGTATTTCAAATTTAACTTTATTTGCGTAAAACTAGTTATTATTCTAAACTTCTTTGACGCTCCGCTTGTGGTGGGGGTACTGCTGTATTGCCTCGGAAATATCGTAATTAATTTAGAATGATCTTGGAGTCGATACAAAAATATCATGTATTTTAGCAATATTTTAGAGTTAAGTTTTATACGTATTTCGCGTCATTTGAATCTAGCATTTTAAAGTGAAAAATTTAATCGTAGTTGCAACTTCAAATTGTAACCCTCGTTTATAGAAGATCATATTCAACCACGAGCCTTGAGGCTTAGTGCCCAACAGTTCGGTCTCAGCTATCGCCCAGTTAGCAGCAATTCTATTAGCGTTTTCAGTCTCTTTCTGACGGGTTTTGGTTTCAGTTCAGTTCCAGTTTCTGTTTTGGTTTTACGGATTTCAAGTTCTCAGTTTTGGTCCTTGATCTTGGCCACAACTACTGTTCTAATTTTGATCGTGTTCATGAATAAATCTGCAAGCTACTGAGCTGATCGTATCACTTCCCTTGAAGAACATCCCTACCAAACAACGACAACAGAAAAATAGCCCTCCCCCAAAATACTATATTTTAAGTCCATCTGTGTAAAACTGAGAGTCATGCAATTTGAACCATGTCAAAGCAGGTCTTTTTACATCTTCAACTGATGGAAACTGGGTACCTTTCAATGACTTTTTCAGGTTTGGAAATAAAAAGAAGTCTGATGGGGCAAGTCGGGGCTTTAAGGTAGATGTCGAATGATTTCCCATCGAAATTCATGTAGCACAGCTCTTTAAACTTTCAGGCTTATTAATTGGGGCTCTTTTTACCTGATATTTGTTTCAATGTTAAAAATGTTCAGTTTTTGTAATGCAAAACAAAAAACAAAATGTTTTTGAGAGAAAACAAATTGAATTTGCTTAAAACTAAATAGAATTTTATATAAATTTGTGCTTGTTCTTCAGATTCTTTTCTTCTCAGGCTTTTATATATATATATATATATATATATATATATATATATATATATATATATATTAATCTTTTATGGTATTTTACTTGGCTTTTCGAAGGCATAATCAAAAAATTTATACGTCAATGTTAGCAATTGCTTTGTTACAAAAAGTGACTGTGAAACTTCATAACTTCAGTCTACTACAGCTTTTCTTATCTATATGAACATCTAAATATTCATAATTTGAGACATTCACTCTGTTATATTTTATTTTACTTTTTAATCTTTTTCTCTGATATGTAACGTCCGTTTATATTAAAGACGATGATATTTACAGATGAGTGTTATAATGATTAAATTAAATCGATCATCAGGAAGTCATACTAAACGGTCAACTAGTAATTAAAAACTATGATTTCAATTTAATAACAATTACAACTTCATGTTTCAAGTTACCACTCGCATAATTTTCCGTTTTCGGTCTTTCTCGAATGTTAAACCTCCAATTCAGTTAAATGCAATGATATTAATTCTAAGCTGTACCTAAAGAAAATATTTCGCTTGTCACCTAAAATGCATAGTGTACCCACCAAGTCAGAATTTACATGTATGACCTTTTAAGTCATCATTCAAAAAGTAAAGTTTCATGTTTCACCATGTATATTTGACGTTTATTGCGTGATGTGAATGTTTACGTATACCCGTAGGTACCGCTGTTATATCATCTACTATGTATAGAATACCTACCACTTAAGGATTTTATGTTAATACATCTTTATAAACCAATGCTGTTACATTTCTTATGTACCAACTGTATTGGAAATATACGTTTTTGTTTTTGTTTGTAATGTCTGCCGAACGCCGCACGCGGGTACATTGTCGTGATGGAAGAGAACGCACCGATGCATCTTCCCAGGGCGTTTTCCTGCGATTTTCTTTGACAATTTTCTCAAAATGCTTGCATAATAAACAGCTGTAAATGTTTTCTTACCCGTGAGGAAGTCCACCAGCGAGATCCCCGCTGTATCTCAGAAGACAGTGCCCATAACCTTTCCTCTTGAACGCTCAGATTTTGCCTTGACAGACCCACTTCCACCCCTGGGCACCCACTGCTTCGATCGAGTTTTGTCCTCGGGATCGCACTGATAGAGCCATGTTTTATCCCCGGTTACAATTCTTTGCAGAAAAGCTTCAAAATTCTCATCCCACGTGTTCAAAATTTTGATTGAAAGATCTGCCCTTGTTTCCTGCTGCTTTGGGTGTAACAACCTAGGAACCCATCGAGCGGAGAACTTGTTCAGCCCCAAACTGTCCATTAGAATTGTGTGTGCAGAACCCACGCAAATGTTGAGTGTGTCTGCCATTGATTAAGTGGTTAATCGCCTATCCTTTTCAATCAGATCGCGAAAAGAATCAATTTTTTCCACAGAAACTAATGTGGATGGCCTGCCAGCACAGGAATCATCTTCAGTGTAATTTCTTCCACTGTTGAAACGATTAATCCATTTGTAGGGTGCTATTTTCTTTTGAGCATTGTCACCATAAACTTGTTTTAGACAGTGAGTGATTTGGCTGCTCTTCTACCCAAGCTTCACCATGAATTTGATGTTTGTCCCGGCCTCGATTTTGGCAGAGGCCAGATGTAAAAAGAGCTGCTTTGACATGGTTCGAATCGCATGCCGCTCAGTTTTACTTAGATGGACTTGAAGGCTTCTATCAACGTTTACAGACCTGTATTGACCTAAATGAGCATATGTTGAAAAATAAACATCATGACTTTGACCGTTTTCTCTAACTGTCCTTTATTAACGAACTTTTTGAAACCCCCTCATATTAGTATTTGTTCAGGAGAGTAAAAATCTCTCTCTGCATCTCTTTCTCTTGCGATCCTCCAACCTTTTTACAAAGCTGCACACTAGAGCAGAGCTGCACATTCGACGAGTAATCACCACCCACCACCGAGGACATTCTTCAAATTGAACTGCAGGCCAAGACGTTGAAGTAATCTTTACAGTAGGTGACGCTGTGCTGATTAGTGGGAACAACTAAAAAACAAATGTTTCACTGTCTTCTTCTTATTTCACATTTATTGGAGCTTCAGAGATGAGTCCATGCAGCTCCACATCCGCAGGGATGTTTATTGTTACTTTAAAGTTCAGCACCGAAGGTAGCATCCTCTGCAACCTTGAATACCGTTGTTTCACTCAAAGAATCCGTTCACTTCTCTGAAATGTCGCAATCTTAATGAAATTTCAAATGATTGCATTTTTTCTAGTGGAGAATAGATAGTTGGCACCTATGTTAACAATTTGTTTATGAGCACGTTCCAGAAAAGGGCCACCTCTGAGTACATTTTTCAAGCTGAGTGGTACATTTAGTGGGATCAAGGAATGTTTGATAGCGGTACGTTCTGCAGTGTAATAAGGGCAGGAGAAAAAAGGTGGTCAATACTTTCTTCAGCACCACAGGAGCAATAAGGGCCATCCACAATATTGAAACCACGTTGGTGTGACCGAAGCCCCGTGTGCCCAACCCGAAGACGAGCAAGTGCTGTCTCTATGTAGTGGGTCTTGTGTGCAGACTACAGCCACCATATTATCTCGAATTTCAATAGATGACGTCCCTTCCCTCTTAGTTGGATACTCCTCAACCACTCAGTGTTTACTTTTTTTGAAGGCAGCATAGGTGAGAATCTTCGTTTATTCATAAGAGCTCGGTGTTAGAGTACGGTACCGCAGCGAAATGACATTTTTTGCTGCCTCATCTGCAGCCTCATTGCTAGGGACGCCCTTATGGCCTGGAATAAACTGCAGGTACACACCATGGGAAGAAGCAGTGGTGAACAGCTTGTTTTGTATATCGTACACTAAAGGGAGATAATTATTGGCTTTGTATTATGTGTGGGATGCAAGGAGCTCAAGGAGTCACTATAAATAACATATGTACGTGTCTTTTATGTGATTCTTCAACGGTATCCATTGAAGTGCTTCCTTGATGGCAATAAGCTCACACTCCATGATGTGAATTTGAGGTCGAAGTTTCCAGTTTATATTGAATCTCCTGGAAGAGATAACCATAGCTACAGATGAAGAACAGGTAGGATCAGAAATGCGAGTGCTGTAAGTAAATATAAGGGTGTATCGTGAGAAGGCAGTGTCCATTAATTTTTAATACTTTTGAAGCACATTTTGATTGGATAGAGAAGATACTGAGGTAGGGAGAAAATTATTAAGGATATAGGTTTCCACCATGAACCAAGAAGGGTACGGTGGAACCAATAGTGTTGCATTGCAAACCGGAATCTGAAGGTTAACATCGGTAAAAAAAGTTCTCTCACGTGAAATCATGGATGACAAAAGTGTAGAAGAAACTCGTTGTAGAAGAAATTGAGCTTGAAGTATGTTATTGGTGCCGTTTGACCCATTCTTAGGTATCAACCCATGAATGGGCCAAACAGCTCATTTCTATTGCCTTATTCTATTTTAGTAATTTCATTGAGAAGTTGTTGCGGTTTATTATAATACTAACACGTGAGTAGGTCTCTGTGTATAGACAGAGGGAAAATATTCTTTCTAACTCTAGTGAAGCTACAGGAGAAGTTTTGCGGCATCCGGTAGCAAGGCGAAGACAATGATTTTGAATGCTGTTTAGCTGAAGTAGATTTGAAGGAGCAGCAGTACCATACAATGGGCAGCATAATCTAGTTGGCTACGGATGAGGGTTTTGTAGAGATAAAGTAGTAATTCATGGTTAGCACTCCAATACCTAGGTGATACAGATTGCAGCAGGTTGAGCGATGGTGTGCAGGATCGCTTGAGATAATCCATTTCATGATGCCAGCGGAGTACTCTCGGTCATTTCATACAACCTGATTCTTTAAGGCAGAGCGTTATTTTGAAACTCCGCAGCACTGCACACAACTACTGCAATGCAAATCTGGTGGTCTCAGCCATGCTGATAGAATAAAATACAAAATACACTTTATTTCCACAATGGTATACAGTACGAGTATTGACATCGGATTTTAAATTTTAAATTCCTACATATTACCTTGAGAAGTAAATTTTATATAAAACCCATTCTATTGCGACACATTTCACAGTACTCTATCACAAGTACAATGTAAATCTTCAGTACATGACATCAGTTCCTCCGTTTCTAACTTTAACATCCTAACACTAGTGATGATACTCCAATCGGTTATTCCTGTACTCTGTGTTGCACGTTGAAATACAGGTTGGTAGTAGCACTTCAAGAGCTTGATGAACATATAACTCCTAATCATCTGCGTCCTAGAAGGCAATACGGGTATCTCGTCTATCTATGATCAGCCAAAAACCGTCCACTGCAGCTATAGGATTTGAACCAGGATCTCCAAGTTGCCAGTGTGGATGCTAATCATTCGATCACTTTGGAAGCATGGAATATTGGGAAAAGAACGAGCGGAGTGGTCTATTCTTGAACTGCATCTAAAATCTCATATCATTTGAAGTTAGGGCATTATCCCCACACATACACCTCAATCGAACACATGCACTTTAGGTCATAGAACAGTCATACTTCGAAGGAAATATGACCGTACCGACTTTAGAGCACAAGAGTCATTAATTTTTGGGCAGCGTTTTTCTTGCTTCACGATAATAGCTATACTTCAAGACGAGAGATGTGCTGAGCTTCGTAGGTTGAAGATTATTTACAAAGACCAGATTCAGACCAAAATAAATTCAAGACTTGTTAAACTTGAAAGAGATACATATAACCCAGAACTGGAAAGTTGCCAGACCTTGTCAGACAAAGGACGGTAAATAATTTTGAAATCAATGCAATGTTTAATATCTCCAATATTAATTACTGATTTAAAAAAGTCAAACATCATGAAACTGTATTAACATGACTTAACTTACTCTTAAATTAAATGAAAACACGAATAACACAAGTTCCCTAATCATAATTTTCCTGTCTTTAGACAAAACAAAATGTGAATAAAATGGGTACAATACATGACACAAAGAAATCTGTCTATCTTATCTAACATATGTTATTCAGCCTAATGGAAACAAATGTATGGTAACTTATAATGCAAGTTCTCTTACCTCTGTTTGATTTGTTTTTCGTTTGGCGACGCTTCAATGTAGAATCGGCTCTACTTCCTATAACCATGCATGATTATGCCCGACGCGAACAAAAGAACCGGACCGCTACACACAACCTCTCTTCCAGCAGCAACTATTCCTAAATTAGTGTAATGACTGAATCTACTTCGCCTTATATTCTATGAGTGCAAGGCCCCCACGACAAGCATGTATCAATACTTCCAATGCACCAGTAACCTGGCTACCATTTAGTATAAGGCCAAATCACCAGCTTGGTCGACTGGTGAGCGAATCTGCTTGCGAGCGGAAAGACCCGGGTTCGAATCCCGCTGCCGACATGGTTGACGCGGCTAGAAATACGGCATGGGACTTGGGTAAACAACCGAATAATTATCGAAGTAATTATCAGACCCAAGAATGGGCCAGAAGGTTCGTTCCTATAGCCTCATTCTATTCTATTCTATTCAAAGATTTTGGAAATTGACTTATTGTTTTCGTAATTATGATTTTCTTGAAAATAGTTTTAAAAAGGTAACTTACCTATGGGCCACCCTGTATAATAGACGCTCTTACGGATTTAGATAAGAGGAAATTTCTTAGGGTATACATGTATTGTAAGTATTGTATTGTGGATACCAAAAGCACATCCATCAATGGGGAAACTCTTTCGCGAAGCCCGCATCCACTGGCAAATTAAAATGAAAAATTTAGTAAAAATCGTGATTTTACACGTGTGGATCTAGTATCATTAATGTGTATGCCCGTTAAAAATAACGAGTCCTGACATCATGCATTTGAAGGAAGAACTTATAGCAACAGATTCTCAGACCTAATCAGAAAGTCCACAGATTCAATTCCAGCGCTTAAGAATCTAAATACCTGAAAGTCTACGGATTTAACTACCAGTATTTAAGAGAGATTCACATTGTAATAACATAGGAGAAATCACACAGAAAAAAAAATTTTTTTTATTTATTTAAGGATACACCTGGCGTTCTATTATATAGTGTTGATGTCACAACTAACTATAGAAAACGAAAAATACGAATAGAAAGAAGAAGCATAAATACTTGGAATGACCAATGAATGAATCTTAGAACATACATTGAAATGATTGCTACAGAATCCTACTATCCCACTATACAGGGTGTACACAGAAAATGTATACATCAAAATCAACGATACTAATATCAGGGTTTCAAAATTATTTAACCAAAGTGATCAATTTTGATTTCTTCGTATCGGTATCCTTGATACCGATGGATACATTTTTTGGGACACCCTGTATAATAACACACAGTTTGTTGCTTGCTCGCTTGCTTGGTCCGTCTTTCTGCCACGTCTTAAGGATTTAGATAAAAGGAAATTCGATAGGGTATATATGTATTGTAAGCATTGTATTGTGGATACCAAAGGCACATCCTTCAATGTGGATACTCCTTCGCACAGCCAGCGTCCACTGGAAAATCAAACAAAAAATTTACTAAGAACACGTGAATTTTTTTGTGTGGATCTACTAATCCCTATGTATAATAATACACAGTTTGTTGATAGCTTGGTCCGTCATTCTGTCATGCTCTAAAGGATTTAGATATCAATCTCGGTTTGTTAGAGCGTTCTTTGCCTGCTGTTGAGCTGATATCTCTGAATCTTGAAATCATTGCAGTAATGCAATGATTTGAAGACATATGTACATTAAATGTTCTTACAAAATCCCTCTGTACTGCAACTAACGATCCATTGCGAGAGAAATAACTTTCCACTATTGTTGCACGTTGTTCCATACGTTGTTTCGACATTTTTATAGTAAGATAATTGTGTAAATTTTGATTGCAAATAGACTTCAAATTTATATCATCGATACTGGATAAAACTTAAAAATGTTGTCCTTCATTTCATATGTAATCAATTTTTATAGCTGTATTAGTTATCGTGTCATAAATGCTCAAAATGGTTAAGTAACTTTTACGCCACCCTGTACTAAACGTAACGCAAGGAATGCAGAATTTCTGTACTGACAGTGCGAGAATTGTGTAAAACAACAAATATTTTATTGTGAATACGAAGATGCATTGAGTCTAAGTATGAGGGGTACCGGAAAGTTCTATCCTGATTTTTGTTAGGAATAATTAATGAAAGAAATATTACTGAATTTTTTTTATTACTCAACAAGATAGTCACCATCATTAGAAATAACCTTTGTCCATCTACTTGAGAGCTTTTTCATCCCTTTTTCAAAAAATTGATATCTCTGGAAGAAATAAAGTAATTAAACTCAGCTTCAACCTTTTAAAAATTTCTGATTTTTTTTATGCTGATAAATGCTCGAAAGAACGAAATAAGTGAAAATCTGATGGTGTAAGGTCTGGAGAATGTGGTGGGTGAGGAAGAACTTCCCAACCTAAGAATTTTATTTTTTTCAGTTTATTTGGCAAAATAGGGTCTATCGCTATCGTGTTGCAAAATCACTCTTTTCCTGTTCACTAAAGAAAAATTCGTTTTACGCAACGATGCATTTAGACGTTCGGGTTGCTGCTAGTAATGGTCTGCAGTCACAGTTTTTTCTTGCTCCAATAACTCAAAGTTAAAGAAAAGAAAATGGAAGGAAGCAGGACAGGACTTTCCGGTGCCCTCAGTATATGGAACTCAGGTCGATCTATACACGTTATTCAGAAATAGACACGACTATTCATACAACTTACCTGTCACATTAGAAATAGGGGGAGAAAAAACGCTGCTTGTTCGGTGACCTGCGGGAACCAAATGAAATTTTGAGAGTGTTGAATGTTTAAATATTCGATCTTGAATGTGCTTGACTATGGCGTATTCAATATTGATGCGTAACACTGTTAAATGCTCATATAACAAAACGTATTTAGAGTTTACATTGTGGTAGAAAGCCATATCTACGTCGCTTTTGTCGTGAGACACGTGTGTATGCGTCATGTTTACACATGAGTAGTAGCATGCAGCACCACAGTGAAGGGAAGTAATGTAAACAATCGATAAGACGGGTAGCTAGAATTCGAAGCGGCCAGCAAAGCCGCTCCTCAGGTGTAGATTTTATCGATATTGAATTTCCTCAGGTGCAGATTTTATAAAAATCTACACCTGAGGAAATTGTATACTAGACTAAATGCTGTCTTTAGCAATGACCTGTTCAAATGAGGTCCTTTGAGAATAGTAATGAACACAATGATTGAGAAAACTATCTATTATTACTACAGCACAGTCACTGATTTATCACAGTTGTCCAATAGAACAATTC
>VCRD01002040.1:19518-73067 GCA_006783055.1 Trinorchestia longiramus
TTACTACTCGGCCGCTTCGGGTTTGCTGTTTAATAGGGTTGTTTAATATAACAGGACCTGGGAAGGTTACGTTACGAGTGCGCAAGTTCAGTTCTGACAAGGGAATTGACCTTGATGAGGGTGTCGCCAATGATACAGCGTCGTTAGGGACAGGGGCAACTGCTACTCTGCTAGGAATGTCAGCATCCAGAATGAAGAAAGGGTTACAACTAAGTTGGCTCGGCAGCAATGCGGCAAGCCGCGACACATTCGGTAACCTGCGCGTGTTCTGCCTTTTGGAAGGATCATTATTCAAGGAGGGGGGGACATGGGAGTTAAAGTTAGGAGCAGCGTGAGCATCTGAATCATACGCTGCTTTAACCCTGTCGATAGTTACAGAGTCGTGCTTACCGAATTTCTCAATAATAAGGTATTTGGGTGATCGCTTTAGTACTCTAAAAGGACCATCATACGGTCGCGTCAGGGCTGGCTTAACGCCATCCACACGCACATAAACATGTGTACAGGTTTGCAAGGCAGGGTCCAACTTGTTTGTAGTATTAGTAGGACGAGGTGTAACATATTTAATCTGTCTCATGCGGTCTTTGAGTCGCTCTGGGTAAGAGGTTTGATCTGCAAGAGACGAGGACTCTGAAAGATTAGGGTTAACAATATCCCCAGGCAGCCGCAAGGTCTTGCCATACATCATCTCTGCGGCAGTAGTTTGTTGATCCTGTTTGTAAAGATTACGCAAGCTTAACAACACAAGAGGAAGTCTATCAACCCAATCCTGACGGCTATCAAGGCATTTTAAGGTGCTCTTTACGTCCCGGTGAACCCGTTCGATAAAGCCGTTTGACTGTGGGTGAAACGCAGTGGTGCTTATATTAGAACATCCTAGTAAAGAAGAAATATCAGTCCACAATTTGGAAGTGAATTGCGCACCGCGATCATGCGTTGTGCTTAAAGGTACCCCAAATCTGGAAACCCAGGAATAGACAAAGGCACGAGCTACAGTATCTGTTTTAATATCAGGAATAGGAATAGCTTCAATCCAGCGTGAGAAGCGATCAATGATGGTGAGTAAATAGGAATGTCCTCTTGATTGAGGCAACGGACTTACCAGGTCAAGATGTATCGAGTCAAATTTGTGCCCTGAAAATGCACAGGTATGCAGGGCGGCACGATTGTGTTTAGTGATTTTACTAGCCTGGCAATCATGACAGTGTTGCACGTATGGCTTTACGTCTTTGCGCATGGCTGGCCAGACATAACGTTCCGCGATCAAACGTAGTGTTCGATCTGTGCCTGGGTGAGACAAGGCATGATATTTTGCAATTGCTGTCCTGCGAAGTGTGGCAGGCAAGTACATACGCCTAGGATTTGCTGTGTCACAATAAACGTCTCCTGAGAGAGATAGTTGAAGGTTATTGGTTTTGTTTACTAGCAATTCCTTAAGGTTCAGGGTCCTCTTTTTGAGCGGCTATAATTTTCTCTAAGGTAAGCTGTTCATCAACGGGAATCACAGAAATTGAGTTTATTCTAGAAAGGCAATCTGTCACAGTATTTTCCGATCCTTTAATATAACGCAGATCAGTGGTAAACTGGCTAATGAACGCCAAATGACGTGCTTCTCTAGGAGAATGTCTTTCAGTGGGCATATTAATGGCCAATACCAGGGGTTTGTGATCCGTATAGATCATAAAGTGTCTGGCCTCCAAAGCGTAACGAAAATGATGAACAGACATGTAGATAGCCAATAACTCGCGACCGAAGGTGCTGTAACGTTGTTCGGTAGGAGAGAGCTTCTTTGAAAAGAAGGAAAGTGGAGAGGTGAGACTACCTACTGTCTGCTGCAAAACTGCACTGGCAGCCACATCTGATGCATCTACCACTAAGCTAAATTCCGCACCTGCGGCTGGGTAAGACAACTCCGTCGTCGATGCGAGACGTTCTTTGATACTCTCGAAGGCGGTTGAAGCCTCATCATTCCATACAACAAGGGTTGATTTTCCCCTTCGTTTGGGAACAAGCAAGGCCGATAATGGTGCTAAGGTTTGAGCACAGTTCTTTATAAATCTATGATAAAAATTGACAGAGCTTAAAAATCGACGTATTGTTTCTGCGTTTCAGGTTTTGGAAATGCGCGTATGGCATCGACTTTACAAGGCAATGGTTTGAGACCAGTTTGAGAAATTTCGTGGCCAAGGTACTTTGAGCTACTTTTTCCAAACTCGCACTTAGCTGGGTTAATCAGCAGTCCATGAGTGCTGAGTCTTTCAAACAATATTGTTAGATGCTCCTTGTGTAGTTCGGGGGTATTTCAAGCAATTAACACATCGTCAAGATAGGTATAAATGAAAGCAAGATCGGACAAAATATTGGACATGTGTCTCTGAAATGTCTGAGGAGCATTGCGTAAGCCATATGGCATCGTAACGAATTCGAACAACCCGAAAGAGGTAATTACTGCAGTTTTTGCAATTGATAACTCATCCATGGGAATTTGATGGAAAGCATGGGTAAGGTCTATTTTAGAGAAAATGGTTGCGCCATGCAAATTAGCGCTAAATCGTGCAGATGAGGAATAGGGAATCTATCAGGCTGGGTTACAGCATTTAACCGTCTATAATGTCCGCAGGGTCTGAAGTTACAATCTGACTTGGGTACCAGCAAAAGTGGAGAAGCCCACGGACTGTTTGAAACTCGGATAGTTCCTGCATCTAACATGGTTTGAAATTCAGCCTTTGCTGCCGCTAACCGGTCAGGTGGCAATTTCCGCGGCCTGGAATAGACGGGAGGACCAGTAGTTACTATATGATGCCTAGTCGAGGTGAGATTTTCCTTTCTTATCAAGTGTGGATTGGTTAAAGCGGGATATTCTCCCAAAATTCTCTCATACTGACAATCGTGATCTAAAGCAATTTCTACTGAGTGCAAAAAATGATTTATTTTAACACTATCGAGAGGTCCAGACAGATTTGTGTTTTCGTCTTTCAACCTCCTATTTCTCAGGTCAACAGTAAGTCCGAAATTCGACAGAAAATCAGCTCCAATAATCGATTGATCTATGGCAGCTACAATAAAGTCCCACGTGAATTTTCGTCCCAAGCCCGAGGAACACGTGATGGTTTTACACCCAAAACATGCTATGGGCGTGCCATTAGCAGCCCTGAGATTATTATTGCCACTACGCATCCGCTCACTTGCAGTAGCAGGAATAATCGACACTGCCGAACCCGTTTCAATCAGGAATTTTAGACGACTTAAAGGATCGTCGATTACCAACAAGCGAGTGACATGAGGACTAAACGACGTGGTACTCGCGTTTACACGTCGCTTCGACCGTTTCCCGAAATGAATTCATGATACCTAGGGCAGTAACGCTCGCATTGCCTGGCTCTATTGCCGTGAGTATGATGATGCCAGCAGAGTTCGTCGGAAGGACGTGAAAATGATTGAGGAGCAGGGGGTGCTCTTCGATTAAAGTTATTGCGAGAATGTGCACTTTGATTGGAATAGTAAGTTGGTCGATTAGGTGGAAAGTTGCGTGTTTTAGAATGAGATCCGCATTGGTTACACGGCTCTCGACTCTTTTCGTCAGAGTATCTTACTTGGGAAGGGCAAGACTCGTGGTTTTTGTACCCTTCTGTTCGAGGGTCCCTCTGTGCATAGTTATCACCACTTTGCTTATTCTGTGCTACACTAGCTATGAGAGTATCCACTCTAGTACGTTCAACCTCAGCACTCGTGGATAACTTGCTAACTGCGATCAGGATGTTCTGCATGGTGTCCTGCAGGGTTTCCATGGCAGCAGACGGAGCAGCCTTGTTGCTTGATACATTTGTACTACTAACGATAGACGAGCTAATCGAGTCCTCGTCATCCTCCTCTACCAGAGTATCAGCCAGTCTGGCCAGGTCGTCTAACGGTAATCCATGTCTCTGCATTAGAACTAGGCGTTTAATGCTTTTAGGAAGCCGCTTAAGAAACTGCTCTGTAAGTATGGTCTCACATAGTTCGAGGCCATGAGTGAGCTTCCTCATCTCTCTTAGCATTATTGATGGAGGAACAGTTATAGAGACCTCCGGTAGACACGAATAATCATCAAACAATGCTTTTTCCTTGCTTGAGGAGACATCTGCAATCTGTCAAGGAGTTTCCTTTTCAGGTTAGTATATGGTAAGGCCTGGTCAGGGTCTGAAAGGGTTTCCCTAGCCTCTACTGCTATTGGTACTGGTAGTGCTCCTGTAGAGACTCGGAAATATCGTAATTAATTTAGAACGATCAAGGAGTTGATACAAAAATATGAGGTATTTTAGTAATATTTATGGAGTTAATTTTTATACGTGTCATGTCATTTGAGACTAGTATTTTAAAGTTAAAAATTCAATCGTAGTTACAACTTCAAATTGTAATCCTCGTTTATATAACACCATAGTCAACCACGAGCCTATAGGCTAAGTACCCGTCAGTTCCTTCGCAACCGTTACCCAGTGAACAGTAATTTTATTCGCGCTTTCAGTCTCTCTGACGGGTAAGTTTTCCATTGACCATGTGTTAGGAAGTAATGCGTTTCACTTACCTACCATATATTCCCTAAACTTATCATTTTAGCTCTGCCTAGATATGAAGTTGTGCTTTGATTTGCGTTACTCCAAGATTTATAATTAATCCAAATAGAGAACACTTTGAATAATAACTTTTGCATCAGCTATCAAATTCATTGTATAATTTCGTTTCACTCAAGTCTCTACGTTCGGGTATTTTATGACAAGCATACTGAAAGATCAACCAGCCATTTTGATTCGATTATTAAATTTCATGGCCCCGGGTAGAAGCTACATATCCGCATCTCGTTTTTTGTATTTCTTTGACTGCCAGTTAATTAAGTACGGTGCCTTAGTGTTTTACTCCATAGTTGTCTTATAATGTTGTCTCGTGATATTAATTCATTTGCTAAATTCTGTATTTATTTCGAGTTACTTATGGGTCCTTATCCGGGCAGGTTTCAGTTTCAGTTTCAGGTTCAGTTCAGTTTCAGTTCCAGTCTCGGTTTACTGATTACGAGCTCTCAGTTTTGTCTTCGATTTTGGCCCTAATTGCTGTTCTAATTTTGATGGTGTTCATGAATAAATCTGCAAGAAACGAATTCGACTGTATCACTTCCTTCGAAGAACGCCACCCACGAAATAATCACTACAAAAAAATAACGCGTTCCCTAAAGTGGCTCGTTCCTTAAACTCCTATGACACAGGAATATTTGCTATCTTCAGATGTAATGCCTGCATGTCGTAACACAACCTCTACTTGGTGAAACCACACTTGCGGGTCTGTGCTTGAAAATGCAGGCAACTGTACTCCACGCACCGTCGGGTGAGGAGCTACTGTATTATGAGCATTAACTCCTATATTATTATTTCCTTGATCCATTGTAAATTTGATTAAATTCCAGATATGAGAAAAAAATTTCAAGTCTGGTGCAAAAAAAAATTTTTTGCACTTGAAAGAATTTAAAAGATAGGACGGCTAAAAAAATTTTTTTGATCCAATCTCCACCCACTGTAAAAAAATGATTAACTCAAACAACCGCGAAATACCACTATAAGTTGTACAGGCTATTCATGCAAGAATATCTTATATGATTAGATTTGCCAAGTCTAAATTTATCCTCAAGCAAGGCACAAGCAGTGTCACTCTGGTATGTCACCAAAATGAAGCTAGCTTCATTGGTGCTATTTCTCACCAATGAACTCCACTAATTTTAATAACGGGGTTCTTTATGATACTGCTGCTGTGACCTAGACTTGAGGGTAAATAAAGGCTGTCAGGTTTTAGACTCAGCTTTTACTCTTGCAGGTCAGAATGAGTAAATAAGGGAGTTCTTCGTTCTTCAACATGCATGGGATCTTGCCAAAAAGGAGGGTCCTCGGGGTGGAAGTGAAGACTCAGGTTGATCACAGGGAAGTAGTTCCAGCTGCCCGTGATTTGTGATGATGAATGGTGTTAAGTGTTAGGGAGATTGATTCAACTCAGCCTCTGAGATGTAGAGGTATCAATATCTGTTTATTTCAGTCTTTGATTATGACTGAGTATGTGCCATAGTCAAGACAGTAGTGTGTGTTAATTGGTGCTCATGACTTTGTAGCTTCTTAGTGTATCACTAACAGTGGGTGAAGAAAGGAATGACGGCAGCACAGAGGGATAAAAAGATGAAAACGATTTTCTAGAAGAAGCTCAAAAAGGCCTTGCTTAACTAAACCCTAACAATTCCAATCATTAAAGATGTCTTGCACTAGGAGCTTGCAATATTCACAGTGTTCTGATGTTAACACTTTTAATACTGGGGGAGGGAATTGGTTTCTTTATGATTGCTAAAGGCACTAAAACTCAAAAAGGGCAAACTGTCTTGAATGAAGATATATAAAAAGTTTATATATATAAAAACAGGAATAGCTTAGAATAAAGAAGTACCAAAGTGGTATTTCTAGTTAATTAATATCATGGAACAAGTCTAGTTAAGTGCAAGTTGATAGAATTAGCTGATCAGGCAATAGCTACAAATTTATTGGTTTTAGACCTTAAAGGAATAGCTTTTAGGTCTGTAAAAGTATTAATACAGTCATTTTTCACATAAAAAAGAAACACATAATAATTCTTAAGGTAACAAAATTAAGGATAAATGATATAAGCTGCATCCTAATTTTGCATCAACAAGGACATGCTGTAAGCTTAAGATTCTGTTCCTAGTTAAAAGATCTAGTCAACAGAGTCTGGTTTTAGTTCTAAAATCATTGTAACCGCATCACTAGGTTTCTAATCTCTGATGCATAAGAGTAAAAATATCTTGAGCACACATATCTTAAATAGAATATGATTTTATAAAAATCTACACCTGAGGAAATTGTATACAAGTCTAAATACTGTCTTTAGCAATGACCGGTTCAAATGAGGTCCTTTGAGAATAATAATGAACACGATGATTGAGAAATCTATCTATCACAGAACCCTTGGTGACTTCGAGAGGAACACAAGGCGCTCGGAAAATAAACAAAATTAAACAATGAGTGATGTCCTACCAACGGTCGATGGGTGGAGCATATCATCGGGGTTTAGGAACTTACTTCATACTATTGGCCGAAAAGAGGTACATTGGAAAAGGGAAGCCACGCAAGGGAGGCGTAATCTCGTATAAAGCGTTACAAACGCTGTGAGTAAGGGGGTCCTACACCGCCGCGCCTGGCATCTGTTAACCCTCTGGAGTAACAAATGAAAAACAAACGTCACCTAGACGTAACCCCCAATCAGCTATAACCACAGTCTGAAATTGCACGACGATACAATTGCATTGTACGTTAAACCCCAACCAGAGCCCATGCCCTTCTACCACTAACCACGGTTCCCAATGTAAAAACAACAACACTTAACTCCTTATAGAGACCACCCACACGAACAAACCCCATGGGCAGATCCCCACCACTCAACGCATGTGCGCAAAGCGCTTATTTCTATTCCTCTCCTAGTATTCCTTTCCGTTTTACCCCTATACTTAGGCACACCCTGTGCCAAACTCTCCCTCAAGTCTTTCCGACTGGTACCGACCACCAGTAAGGGGAACTTGAAGATAGATTTTGCGAAGGAAGGTGCATCTGCTTGTACCCATCTAGGGTAATTTTGACGCCTTAGAAATAGGAAGAGCAAGTGACAATTTGATTCAAAGCGAATTAAGTCAAAACCACTATGTTAACGGGCAGCTGTAGATCTTACACGTACACTAAAATGTGTGCGTTAAGGGAATTCTTGTGAAAGATTTGCACAATTTTTGGAGCATCTAGGTGGCTCATAGAGCAGAGACATGCTTTGCCGTGAATCAGAGTAGCCAATCTCTTGCAAAAGATGTGACTAAATTTATTGGCGTCGTAATGGGACGAAGATAGTGGGTATTGTCTTGAGGTGTTCTTTGCGTCTTAAATTTTGATATTCTTGCCACTAGTGATGAATCTCTAGTGCAAATGTCAAGTGCTAAGGTTGATGTCACTTCAAGGTAAAATGAGGTCGGTTATTAGGAGAATTTTCGTGTTTCCAATGTGAAAGTTTTTATTGAATCTTGATTTTTCAGCGTTGTACCTAACTATTCAGCAGTTAAAAATACATTTAATCCGTTTCAATAGGGTATAATATTTAGTGGTTCATATGACAGAATGCGGTAGTCGGTTACCATTATTCATTTTTCTGACCATTAGAATAAAACGTTTAATCTTTTTATGTGTTTATTACAATTCTTTCTCCCGTCTGTCATAAATAATAGGAAACCTTTAATTATTTAATGTGGAGGTTTAGGGCCTTCCGAAGGCGATTATGTCATGTTTTTATTTTATTTGTTTAAGAATATCATACACAAGTATTTATGAGAAATAACGGGAAAAAAGTGGCATGTAGAAAAACCATGGATTTGAAACCAAGATCCACGTATTTTTAAGAGAGATTATAACTCGTTATAAATCATTTGATTAACAAATAATAACCGAGACTTTTAATATCGCCACACTTACATCTTTATTAGTTTAAGTTGTTATCCTGCTGTCGCCATGTAAACATTTGTCTCAGCACTCAATAAGCTCAAACTCTCACTGTGGTAACTACAAATAATATTGTTTCGCGTCATCACGTTCGTGTAATTTATTTTAACCTTTTTAACAATGGGAATGGTCCTACCTCTTTAAGAACCTACCTCTTAAGAACCGACTGTTGCAATTTGAATTTGTAAATAAAATTCAGATTTTGATTTTCGTTTCTAGTAACCAAAACTGTGAAATAGACTTCGAATTTATTCTAAAATAATTACAATTTTTCATCGAAGCACCAAATACTCAGTCATTAATTTTTACATAATAAGTATCTGATTTACATCGCACAATAAATTTTTACCACTTGGTACACAATGGTTATATGACTTGCAGTACCTAAAAATACGATTAGCGGTGTGCAACAATCATATGGCTCTCGATGCATAATTATTACATGATTTACGGTGGGCAATAAGTGCTTGTTTCCTGGTACATACTAATTTTATGATTTGTGTTTCACAATAATTACATGACTGACAGTACGCGGTAATTTTATGACTCATGGTAGACAATAATTATTTGAATTATGGTACACAATACCCAGATGATATGTACATGTCCAGTATATACCACATAAATAAATGACACAAGCCTACGTAAATCATAAGACACGATGATTATATGATTCATGGTACACAATATTTGCATGACATGTGGCTCACAATAATTACATGACTCCTGATAAACAATAATTACGAGTGCATGACTCGCAGGACGAAAAAATTGTGACTCACTAAACACAATAATTCTGAGTCGTGGTGCACTTGATGATGCAACTTGCGATATAGGTGTAAAGTTTGGTTGTGCTTGGGGAATTTTAAGCAACCAACTTCAACAAAACCTAATCTAACTGCCCGTGTGACCTTACTCAAGGAGAATAAAAGAACTCGTCACAGGAACTCAGCTTGGTTTTCACGGAAGTTGGCACGAGAAATAGCTTGGGATATCTTGGGATGATTGAGCCAGTCCAGAGCGTCTAGATGATGGTTAGGCCAGTCCAGCTTCAGGGATGAATGGCCAGTGCAGAGCTATAGCGACTGTGGCTTGAGATGTTGCACGAGTACAGCGAGTACAGTAGGTGCAGTATGTGGCGTATAAGTGTACAACGAGTGCAGCGGGTATAGTATAGTGGGTTCAGAGCGAGTAGTGTGGTAAGTAGGTATAGTGAGTGGGTGGTAGAAGGTCCCCCAAATTCTGCACGTAACGTGAAGTGATGAGTACATATACACGGATCATAACCACATCATGAGTCCCATTGACAATTCGCAAAATATGCCAGGATAAAGTGCAGAAGGCAGCTCTGGTTAACGATTGTTCAGCAACCAGTTCACCATTTAGTCAAGTTCTTGGTTTCACATTCTTACAGTGAGGCAGGAGTTTATTAAATTGATTTTATAAGTTATTGATAGAAGCAGAAATAATTAAATTATATCCTTGGCATAAGTCTGAAGGATTTGCATTGGTTTTTTTTTTAGAAACCAATTTTAGCAACATGAATCAGGAAAATTGACATTAGATAAAAAGGTTCATTCTTAGCCTTTCAATATTCATAAATCTGAATTAAGTAATGACCACAAAATAATTGAATTTAAACCTTCAAAGAAGTAGCTTTTAGGTCTGTAAAAATATTAATACAGAGTTTTTCCACCTATAAAAGAAACACATAATAATTATTAAGGTGACAAAATTAGGGATAAATGCTATAGCTGCATAATTTTGCATCAACTACTCAACAGAGTCTGGTCTTTCTAGTCAACAGACTCTGGTTTTTCTAGTCAACAGAGTCTGGTTTTCTAGTCAACAGAGTCTGGTTTTCTAGTCAACAGAGTCTGGTTTTTCTAGTCTCTGATGCATAAGAGTAAAAATATTTTGAGCACACATATCTAAAAATAGAATGATTTTATGAAAATCTACACCTGAGGAAATTGCAGGCTAGACTTATAACTGTCTTTAGGATTGACTTATTCATATGAGGTCCTTTGAGAATAGTAATGGACACAATGTTTGAGAAAAATATTGAATTACTTATTAACAGCACAGTTACTGATTTATCACAGTTGTCCAATAGAAACAATTCCTAAAAACTTGACTTGTTGTAATAACTCACGGTGAAGAAACAAACACTTGAAAAATCTAAACATCACCAAAGAACACAGATACACTGGCAAGTTAAACACAAAAATTAAGACAAGTTTAAAAATACTTAAAACATAGTATGCTCACCTCCACTACGCACAAAACGGATTCGAGATAGCAACAAAGTCAGTGGCGTGGGATCAGGTATATACATATAGTAATGCGGACCGGAAACGAGGGTAAGATCCACGAATGTTGCCAGCCTCATTGTCCTTTGTTTTTTTGGAACGCTCAGATCTAATTATTTAATATAAATAAAATATATCCCTGGGTTGTCACTAACCTTGTTAAAGAGACTAAAAATAAGGCTAAAATTCTGTAATAATTATTACGACAATCTCTAGTGAGATTAATGAGATAAATGCTAACTTATATTTAATGAGATAAATGCAAACTTATATTTAATGAGATAAATGCTAACTTATATTTTAATGAGATAAATGCTAACTTATACTTTAATGTGCTATTACAGAGATATGAATGGTACATTGAGTGATACCGTTCATGCTACAATAGGTATACCGTACTTACATGAATTACAGCAATTATACTAGGCAACTAATTAAAAAAAATTATCACATTTGTAAAATTTATTGTATTTAACTAATTTTGGGGCGCTGAATTCAAATATGGCTGTGAATAATCGGAAACACGTACAATTTTTTAAATTTTGGATTGATGTTCAGTAATTCCTCACTACTTCACGGTTCGACTATCGCAGATTCGCGACTTCGCGGATGTCATCCTCCGAATTTATAAAAGTACGCTGAATATATAATATAGATATAAAGACCTAAAAGGTTTAATTAAATTTGCTAAAATATTAGGAATAAATATTGTTTCATAATGTAGGAACAATAAAACAAGTATAAGATAAGAAAAAAAAACATATTTTAATTTCTAACACACTTGACAGAAAAATAAGCGTTTAAAATGCGTATCTTGTTCTTGAGAAAAAAGAATCGTATTCTCTTCATGACGTAGTGCATTGAAAAACGGGTTATGATTGGTGCAACAGTAAGAAATGACAAATGACAGCTGACCGTTTTGTAATTTGGCTTGTGATGAAGCTTTGACTGATGCTCATGAGTGCCACATCACCCATTGCTTTTCTCTGACGATCAGTTCGTATCTCGAATTGGATTACTGCTTCTATCTCCCGGGTTGGATTATTTCACGCTGTGCCCTTGTGTTTTTTTGTGTTTAACAGCGATTATTCAACCCCTACAATGGTTCCCAAGCGTTATTTCAAGAATAGCGAAAAGAATTATTGAAGGTGGGTTATTAATAACACAGGGAGGGTTTAAAAGTTCAAATATACACTAAATACATGGATACCGTAAAAACAGTGTTCCCACTAAGTGGAAATTCACCTATCGCGGCTGGTCTCGGAACCTATCCACCGCGATAAACGAGGTATTAATGTATTACAAATTTCAATGAAAGTATATACAGGGGAAGTAAAAATAAATGTGATCCCTCTAATAAATTGTAACTTAATCTCACTAATTAATTACAGGATTATAGTTAAAAATACTAGAAACCTCATAGTCCTAGACTATTACTGAATATAAATTAAGAAATGAAAAAAAAATTAAACGCAAAACAAAAAACATGGGTGAGGATCTTTTACACCTAAAAGAATTTCATTTTCTTCTTCTCTGTATTAAGGTATTTCCCTTCTGCAAGAACGAGCTGTAATCATCCATCATTACTAGGTCCCACCTGAGTTGGTATCTCTCCTCTATGGTTCGGATATCCTGGTGAAATCTTTCTCCTTGCCCATCACTGACAGCCCTCAGTTCTTGGGAATGAATTGGAAATGCGATTGTATGAAATAGATTTTTAAAGATATTTGGCAGCCAAGATTTTCATAGTTTTTGAGAAGGCCTTGAATGAGCTGTTGGTAGTTTTACTCATGGTGATTCCCCAGAAATCCCTAGTCTGCGGATGTGAATGATTTGCATGGAAAGCGCTCCTTCATGTTCAGTTTTTCTTTGAAGACAGTATCATTCAATAGCTCCCTGATCTGTGGACCAACAATATATATACCTTCTTTGAGTTAATCCTTTACCAGTAAAATCCCTAGCCTTCATAAAGTTTTTCATAAGGCCCAGTTTGAAGCATAGTGGTAGAAACAAAAGATCAGAGGAGTTAACTAAAGACATATACCTAGCATTGCTCCTTCCAGGATTAAAAACATTAGTAGCCACCTTGGTCGAGTGGTCTACGGCCTATGTTGTGCATCAGGTCTCTGCTTCATGCAGAAAGACTGCGGGTTCGAAACCCGGCGATGAATACGAGTTGTTTCTTGTTGATTTTTCGCGCCGTGAGCTCGCACGTATCGCTAAGCGACTCAACCCATGGACACGCCCATCAACCTCCCGGGGATTTTCCCTGGGACCCATCCCAGGGATTTTTGTCACATGGAGCTTCACCATCACCTTTACTCTTATAATGTTAAACTTAAGAATTTGAAAAAACCAATGTACTAATGTATATATACTGTGTACACGATTGGAAATAAGGTTTGCTTGTTTGTTTGTTTGTTTAGGGCCAATCTTTCCTTTGTTAGTGTTCCTTTCTTGCCTACTGTCCCACAGACACAGAAAACAACTAAATTTTGAGTAGCCTCCTTGAAGACGGAGCAAAATAGGTATGACTACCAGTTTACCACATAATCTCAACTTAAACTAGTCATATTTTGCAACAATAAGCATTTTTCCATGCTTTCATAAGTTTCTTTTATTTTCACAGCGTGTGTCACTGGAAGGGAAGGCTTTTAGTTTATTTTATGGAACAGGAAACTTTTTAAGCTGAATTTTTATTGAATTTATAAATAAACGCCATTCCTAAGAATCATGAGTTTCGGTAAGAAACTCATGGTTCCTAAGAAGAAGCATTTCAGTTCCTGAGAAATGTTTGTATAGAAAGATCTTCTCCATGAAGAACTGGCCTTACGGCTGAAAGCCCATTTGGATATTGTTTTTTGCTTCTGTTGTTTCTTGAAAACCCTTTAACTTGAATTAAACAAAAATAACAATCATCAAAGTGACTATATGGCTCACACTAAACCACTAGAACCTCTAAGGGCATGGATTTTATCTTATCTTTCAACCATTTGCACAGGCCAACAAAGCATGAAATGCAGCACACCTGTGGAGCTCATGTTTTATCCTGTTCTCCAACATGACACCTCAAATACAACTTATAGGCTATCTTCCCAATCTTTATCAAGGAAAGACAGTGGAATTTCAAAATATAATTTCCACACGCATAAGAAAACTTCTCTGGCACATTAGCACATCCGCGACGCTGTCTGTAAGTCATTTTAGTGTCAAATTCGCTATTCAATTCACACTGCGTCTTCCTCATAAAATGGAAACGAAAATAATGGAAGTCTGAGGTTAGGTTACGGCTACATGTTGTCTTCCACTTATCCATCACTATTACATGAACAAAAAAGTAAAATATCCAGTATCATCCCAGTTGCCTGAACATGTTTGTATAAACAGACTTTAACCCAGGAGCACTGAACATGGGTATAGTTTGGCCGAGGCTAGTGACGTCTATACTCATGTATAGTTTTCCAGGGTTAATAGGAATCAAAATGATCTATAACATAAAATCGTGAAGTGTGATTTTTGAGACCATTTTTACGGCTAGATCTGAAAAGAGCACCCAGAAAATAATAAAAGACAGCTAAAATTGTTCGTGGGATAAAAACCTTGCTGGCCATTGTTATTATTGTGTGACTCTTGGTACACCTGATGTGTCCACAGCGCACAATACTTATGTACCGCACTGTACAATAATTATCATTGCATTACTCATCGTAAAAATAATTGTATGATTTGTGATACATAATAATTACATGACTCGTGTGACATAATAATGATATATTTGATTCATAAAAATCCTATGACTGGTCGAACACAATATTTGAGACTCGCCGTAGAAATAAATTATATGACCAATGAAATAAAATATTCATACGGCCAGCAATATACATTAATTGTGTGACTTGTATTCAAGAGAATGGAATATTAACGCTCAACACCGTTACGCATTTTTACGTAAGAAAGAGGCCATTTGAAGGTATTTTAATGGTCAGTCACTTTGTTATTGTTACTTTTTCTATTATCTCGCATCACATTGGCGTTGTGTACGGATTACGCAGTGCAAGGCTATGTCTAGTTTTTAGGGAAGGACATTTCGATGTAGTCTGGTTAATTACATATGCCTGTGTATTATTATCTTATATTCTATCTTATCAGAGTTCGTATCTCACCTCGAATCAGTATTTTAGAATATTACAGGCTCTGTATCCAGTGGTCAACAGTTGTGCATCTCCACTGGTGGTGCAGAAGACCACCGTCCAAATCCCGAACCGCCTTGGTCGGGTTCTGTGAGATCACATGCGTGCATCACTGTGGTCGAGTTGTGTGCATCTCCGTTTGCTCTGCAAGAAGACCAGGGTTCAATTTCCATGACCGCTTTGGTTGGTTTGTGCTTGATCAATGGCGGATGAGAAACTCATACAGTATGTTGTGACGCTGAACGCCAAAAGGAAGACTAGACCTTCATGAACCTCATCGAAGCGACCCCTACAAGAATCATCTTCAAGCTGCAGCACAAAGGACGGGAATAATTGCTTGGAGCATCATCATTACTTTTGAGATGTTAACATTAGGAACTGAAAATCCAATGTGACTCTACTGTATACTTGATTGGAAATAGATTTCTATTTTTTTCTTTCTTTCTTGACGAAATACACGTCCTGTCTGCTGCGACACATAACACTCGGCCTCACGACATTTTCTAATTTCTCAACCTTGCAAAATTGTTCAAGTTTATGACGTGTTAAAATTTGATAAGCAATTTTTTTAGGAATTTCAGCACCTAGGAAACTTGAACATTTACGACCTTCATCAAGCTCATGAGACGCCTGTACGTGTCTACTTCAAGTTGAGCAGCGAAGGACGGGGGCGGTAGTGGGGAGCATCATCACTAGCTTTAAGAAAGATGTTAGCGTTAAGAGTTGAAAATCCGAAGCTAAGTGCCGTGAATTTGTACTGCACTTTGTCTTACTGTACTGTGTGATACATCAACAACATATGTAGCTAAGTTAATTTATTTTTATTATATTTTCGACCCACAGTTGACCCGACGATTTTAATGTGTGTGCATTTACAGCAGAGGCGACCGTTTCAGGCAGATAATTCCAGATTCTAACTGTTTTAACTGGAAACAAATTTAAAGCCTGGGATGTGCTGAAGTTTTTATTATTGGTTTCTCTCCGTTATTTCTTGTTCATACGATATAAGCCTCCGTCGTATTTATAAATCTCGGTTAATTGTACTGGCAGTCTTCTTTGCCCTAGAGAGATGAGTTTGTGCCGTGACGTTAAAAATTGTTTATTAAGCTCTATTGCAGGAGAAATTAATGCAAATTTCGATGCTTTAGCAATTAGAAATAAAAAATTAATTTTTTTTTCTGTGACAAATCCAGATTCTCGTCAGTTCATAATCTTATGACGTAATAGCTTAGTTTGAATCAATTTTTTTCTAGACAGAATGGTCCCTTTTTAGCCCATAGACTTGTAGCGAATGTCCTCATGCACCACAGTTCTGATAACCTATCTGACACGATGACACATTCAGTTCACTGGCAATGCTTCTGATTGATTTTCCAGGATCATTATGGATGAGGTTTTGAACTTTTCATGATGAACTGTGGTACTCTTACAGTGCCTGAACGTCTGCAATACCTTTTCCTTGTTTGCCATGCATGAAACATTATCACAAGGCGTTTTCAGCTTCACTCAAACTCAGTGTACGGAGATCCCTAAATTAATAAACTTATGAACAATTTCCAAGTCACCATGTTTCATACATATATATGTATGAAACACAGTGACTCGGAAATTTCATACATATAGGAATGACAAATGTGTGTCTGGTCTTTTCTTATCGTCTTATCTTGAATGTATGTACGTGAAGAATACAATATATAAATTACATCAAGGCTAGTAATATGATAAAAACATTATACACTCAAACGTTCTCTGCATCTTCTATACGTAAATGTACAATTTTCCCAAATTTCAGTTTTACAATTTTAGCTCGAACTGGAATTATTTGAGACTTCTAATTATTAAAATACCTATCTAATATTAGAATCTGTATTAGTCAAGCCTAAACATTCACTCAAAAGGCACTGACACAATCACCAATGTTTGAACAAATACTCATGAATTTTTTACCACTATGACCATCCAACTTTTTGTTAATGTCTGAAACACATTTAACCTCTTCAAATTTCTTATATTCATTACTTAGAAAGGATGGATACAAGTCCGTATTCCACGCTTTGCAATTAAATTTTATCATGACTGATTATTTAATTCGTTTGCATTTCATTTCGTTCGAACAAATGCCACAAATTCACCTCATCACTACGCTTGTTATTTCAGCTGTCAAAAAACATTGTTTGAAACTTAACTGATCAATCACTGCTATATTTCATTAAATTAATCAATCTTGATGTTGAACTCGAGATTCAGCGTCGATAAGTTCACGGGACGGATGTAGTTTAAAATTTAAATATAATATTCTCTGCAGCGCAATCAATCATGATATGTTCAATTTCCATTAACTCGTTCTCGGTATAACTTTCCGAGCGATTCTTGAAGTCTTAATATTTTAAACTTTCTAATTTATCTGAAGAGTATGAGTTTACGCTCAATGCACTAAAAATATGGTTTGAAATATCTGCAACAAATAGCTGCAGTGAAATTGTAAATTACTAGAGGAGAGTTTCAATTTTGTCACGGTCTGTGACGGAAATGCACCCGACGTGATTTTAGTAGCCCAACGGACGTTGCCATCTATAACACTGCAGTCGCTCTAGTGTTCTCATATGTATCGAGAAACGACTTATTATTGATTTTCCATCAATCACTGTAACGGCCTTGTTGAGGCTCTTGTTAAATTCTTACAAGCATTTAACAAGAAAACAGAGAATAAGACAATTCCAATGTTCTAAACCTTTTAATGAGTTTAATAATTAAATTTAATCAACTATGGGTTTCCATCCATTGATCCTGCTATCAAAACATGGGTGTGTTGAACTAATTTAATCCGTAGATTTACCTCACGCCCGACGCAATATTGATTAATTTTTTATTGCAACTCTTAAAATGAAACAAAAGTATATATATTTAATCGAAAAGTCTGAAAAGTATAACATGACTACTGCAGTACTTCATCACGGAAGACCTTGCACCCAGTTTTCTAGCATATATCATGAAAACAAGTAAAACTGAAAACCAAAAGTTATTATTTCCAATGTCTTTGCTACTTGAAATGTATATAATACAGGATTTTTAAATGCATTGTCGTTAGGATCCTTGAATGTTAGAACCACGCTGGTTGATTATACCGTAAACGGCGGCTATATTTCACAATGACAAGTAATTACCGATTTATAGAAGCAAAAATACTACCATAGTACCATATAGTATGACAGACGCAAGAATAGTATGGGAACATTACACTAACTGAAATAAAATGTGCATCACAAGTTCGTTTGAATTCCACTTGAGATATTTTGCATAAAACTGATTAAAAGCACACGAAAAACATAATAAATGGTTTATTTTGTAACGATCCGCACACAAAATAATTTTTCAATTTAAGTTTTCAACTGTAAGGTTAAAATTCCGAACTTGAGTAAAAGAAATCGGGTTGAAGCTCTAAGTCGTGGTTTTTAATTCGCTGGCAGATCGTTCATTGCGATGAATTGATAACACTGGACCGACACAATTTTGAGTTAGGTCTGACCGCTGTTTTTAACTAATTTTTAGGGCAGAATCCAAAGTGAGCTCAGTTTTTTGAATCACGTAAAGTTTATGAACTATACTATAAGATCCCAGTTTTCCTAAAAAGTATGAAAAATACTCTACTTACCAAATATGTGCTTGTTTGATAAACATTTTCGTACATTAATAATCAATAATATATGAAAGACACAGGCACGACTGCAATGTTTATTTAACACTATTATGCATGTACAAAGGATGTGGCTACTGTGATTCTAATCGTATGCAAGAAGTAAAAGTAAAATTTTACATTTATAGCTCATTCTAGACTTTAGAGTGTTCAACTTGATGATTATTGCGTTCGACGCTCCAATAATAGTGAGCTATGAAATGTACATCCCATCTACCCTGATAGCGTTCTTCCATAACCTTCAAATCCTGATGAAATTATTTACCTTACTCGTCGCTAAAAGCACCAAGATTTCTCAGAAAGCTGGCAAGATGGTAATGCAGAGAATATAGTTTAATACTCTTGTTGTAACGAGCGCCATGAAGGTGTCCAATGGTTTCTAAACAATATCTGTGCAATTACTTGCACGTGTATTCCCAGTAAAGTTTTTCTCTAAGTTAAATGATAACCAAACATTCTTCTCAAGGTCTGGGCACTGATAAACTGTTCATATTTTTCTACCATTCTGGATTCTTATTTCTTTACACATATGCCCCCAATTTGCAATACACCTTTGATGCGCATGCGGTTCCAATAATTTTCCTTTGTATCTTGGACCAGAAAAGTTGCGATGACATAAAGGTCGGTGGGCTTTGATATATGAAACCTTGTACTCATTTCTGATAACAGCTTAGCTTTCATGGCTTTAACACCCTGATCTTGTTCTGTACTGCTGTCTTTAAGCATAACTGTCAATGTGACAATAAGTGGAAAAAGGAGAACGGAAAGTTGAAACATGTTACGACTCATCACAACTGAAATATTGATAAAAACAATAAAGACCGTCCCAGGCTCATCCCTGAACAGTATTGAATGATTATCCAGATACGGTATTCAATTTTCATTTAATCGTTCTTGCAACTCAATTTACTACGTAGTCGGGAGTTGTGTGTCCATGTATTATTGCAGTGCACTCAACTTTCTCTTCCATTTCTCATACTGACTAACTGTTTAAGCTATAAACAAGGAATTTTGCCTGAATCTTCGGATGTGTTTGAACTCTACTCTCAATTTACGGTCAGAATTCAATCCTTCGTGACGTTTCATTCCCCTCAACAAATGACGAGATTAGCAAGCTGACCAATCTAGTCAATACTAATCGACATTACTGTATTGGTGCCTCTTGACCTGAGGTCAATTTACTGAATTAATAATTTGGAGAATTCGTACCTGACAATTTTGAGAAATATAAAACTGAAGTCAAATCAGTGAGACAAGAAATGATATTCAAAAGGTATTATTTTTGAATTAAAAACTCGAAATAAAATCGCTCCTCAGTATTTAAATGATCGATGGATTTCTTAATCAAGTTTCTCCAAGTTTTTTGTCAGTTGATGGATCATGAACATGAATGTTTTTCCTGATCGTTGGAATTCCCTAAAACAGAGCTGGAATTGTTGAAAGAATTTTACTCAGGCGTAGACGCGATGGAGTAAAATTAGATGAATCTTTGCAAATACTTTTTGCAAATAAAAATTGCAAGTTGACTCACATGTACAGAGTTGCAGCAAAAATAATTTCATTATTACTACTGTCGGACATACATAAATGATAATTACGAGCTTGGAAATAAAGTTTTGGGTTTTGCCATTTCAGAGATTATGACCTTCCATGTATATGAATATCTAATATGACCCTCCACTAAAAGGCGTAAGCTCAAGCGTAGCTCGGAGCCAATGAGCTATTGATATTGTGGGTCTGACGGTAGTGATGGATGGCGCTAAACAATCATAGAATCAGTAGCGCGTGGTATTTAAATCTGATTGGAAGTTTTCACTTGACCTGAGTAAATCTAATTCCAGGGTGTGGTGATGCTGCTATTCAGTGGCACAGCTCAGCGGACGAGGAAGCTCACCAACGTTCTGATCCCATCAGTGCATAAATGAGACCTAATTTTTCTTAAGATATAATGGGAATAGATGAGCTATTGGAAATATTCGCTGTACAGCTATAAAAGCGTGCATGAACTTCATGGGGTAAGGTGCTGATAAAAATTGAATAAAATAAATTAACTCACGGCCGTTTTGACTGAGGCCTTGGTTGCACGAGAGGACTTAGAGCACGAACTCGTAAAACAAAGAGACCCAAATGTAGCCCAGTCGTGTTCGAGCAGTGGATCAGATAAGGTACCCAGCACACATGAACTATTTTACAACTGTTTGTTCTCTAAATGCACAAGTCCAATACACGATCCCTCCGAAAGCATCTTGAGGTGAAGTAAGATTTTCGAAAGAGGTCTGCACAAAGCATCACATTGATGAATCATCTATTTATTATTACAATTCTTCCTTTCATTCAAAAAGTTTTAATATCTAAGGGTGATGTTCTTCGTGAGTACTTCTGTACAAACCAATATCACTCATTCTCATGAAATACTGTATGATGTGTGCTCAATATGACCTATGGTTACATTCTTGGCTGCTTTGAGCCATCCTGTGTCCCATCTTTGTAGTTAACTCAGCTGAGATCATTTATGTATCTGCCTGTTCCTAGTGACTAGCAGGTTGAAAAGTCATCTCATCCATCTACATAGTTAGAGGAGTAACACATTTTCTAACTTCCCTATCGAACATTGATTTGTGTAGAATATGGAACTCTCAAAGAGATATCATTAGTTTGTACGTCATTGCGATTTCATTGCGGCACTCGTTGTAAATGCGTGAAAGAGATGGCAGCAAGAGGTAGGGAACCTGCGGCCTTAAGGCCACGTGCGGCCTTCTGAGTCATGAAGTGCGGCCTTCCGTGGCTTGTTGAGAAGTTTTTATGTTGTAAGGCAGTTTTGTTTGCACCTCTGTATCATACATATGACGCCTAAGAGCTGCACTTACGAGTACAATACTGTTAAGCAAACGTTAGTCTTTTCTTTTCAGTCAGTTCTGTCTAATTAGACACAATATTTGTTAGCTATTATCACTTGAAACTTGGCTTTCATGAAATTTACGGTACTAACCTACGTATAGTAAATGTAATATTTAAAACATTTCTTACATGCATAACTTGTTTACTTGCTCCGTTCACAATTTTTCGTTCACGTTACGTTCTCGTTGGGTTGCCGTTAATGACCCCTCCTTCGCGTCCCGGTCTGTTACACAGTATAATTTTGCATCGCTGTTGGCGGTATTAAGGTGTTGTGAAAGCGATACGTAGTGAATTGATACCAAATGTATGTAGTGTTATTGAACAGTTATTGATGTTTAGCATATCGCTTTAACTCAGAAAATAGTTGTCATCAAATAATTTATTAGTGCGTTTTGAATTGAATAATAAGTTTCATTCTACCTCCTGTCATGTCTAAAAAATTAAAAAGAACAGTGAAAGAAGAAAGCAGAGTTTTCGATGATGAATGGGAGTTACAATATTTTGTTGTGTCAGATAATGGTAAAATACAATGCTTACTCTGTGAAACATTAATGTCAACAATGAAGAAATACAATGCGCATCGACATTATAGTACTCATAAGGACAATAAGTATGCCCAATTAGAAGGTGAGTCTACTGCATGAATTGGTCCAAAACATAACATATCAGTTAAAAGACGTAATTAAAAAAAACTACCTATTATTCAGTAGCACTGGATGAATCAACAGGTGCAACAGATTCCGCACAAGTTTTATATTTCGTTCGTGCAGGAACTGAAGAATTTGATATCCATGAAGAATTGTTTGCTTTAGGCAACCTTAAAAGGAGGACACGAGGAATTGATGTTTTCAACGATTTCAAAGTAAAATTTCGTGAAAAAAGTTTAAATTTTATAAATATAGTGAGCGTGGGCACAGATGGTGCGCCATCTATGATTGGTAAAAATGAAGGATTCGTTGCATATCTCAAAAAAGGACTTGTAAATCATAATGCTTTTATTTTCTTTCATTGTATTTTACATCATAAAATTCTTTGTGATAAATGTGCCATTTTCGATGATACTTTCCAGAAAATTGTGGGTATAGTAAATTTTATTCGGACAAATTCTATGAGACATTGCCAGTTCCGAGAAATACTCATGTTGAATGATGTGATCATCAGTGCAGATTTGCCCTACAATTCAAAAGTGCGCTGCTTATCACAAGGTCAAGTGTAAGTGAAAATTTTGTCTTTGCGGGAGAAAATAATTGAACTCTATCATGAGAACAATCAAAACTGTGAATTATCAGATGTTAATTTCCTTCAAGATGCTGTCTTCCTGTGGGATATCATGACAAAGCAGAACGAGCTAAATGTCTTGCTGTAGGGTAAAAATAAATCTATTTACGAGATGAGGGCAAAAAATTCAGGCATTTAGGAAGAAGCTGTCTTTTTTCGATCATTACTTGAAAAGTCGAATCTTTCGGGAAATTATTTTCCTGAGTTAACAAAGGTAATAAATGGAAGGAATGACGACACTGGTGAATCTTTTGTAAGATACGAGACAGTTTTAGATACACTGATCAAGGAATATAACGGTAGATTCAAGGATTTTGAGAAGCATGAAATAACATTAAAGCTGGCTTCCCAACCACACATACTTGACTTTTCTGAAGCACCAAAAGAGTTAAAAATGGAGCTTATAGAGTTATCTGAAGATAACATTGTTAAAACACAATTCGATAATAAAGAAGATCTCGTAAAAATACGGAAGAGAGCAACAGAGTATCCGCGCCTTCGTAAACATGCACGTAAGTTGATATCGTGCTTCTGTACAACATATCTCTGTGAATCAACATTTTCCTACATGAGAGAAATAAAGAATGCTTTGAGGGCTCGGATAATAGATGAACACCTTAAAAATCAACTAAAGCTCAAGACGTTCACATTAGAACCAAATATCTCAATGCTAGTTCAACAGAAGCAATCATAGAGAAGTCATTAAATGATTAAAAAAGTAAGTGAACACTACATTTTCTTTATTTTTTAATGTGCTTTATATTTTCAGGTGAATTATAAATGTAATTATGTCATCAATAGCTGCAGTATAACTATTATACGGAAACTTGTATATTTACTGTTTATGGCCTTTTGGGGGAGCGGACGGTACTGATAAGGCCTTTACTCTTAGAAAGGTTCCACACCCCTGGTCTAGTCTTACTCGGGGCATCTCCCGTCGCCGCATGCTGAACGAGTTTCACTGCATCACCTCCTTAGTACAACCTCTTTTGATTGCATCACCTCACTTCATCACCTCCTCACTACACCATTTCCTTACTACGCCACCTCCACTACATCACCTTTTGACTGCATCACCTCCTCAATGCATGACCTCTTCACTGCATCACCTCCTCACTGCGTCACCTCAGGGCAACCCCTCCTCACTGCATCACAACCCCTTCAACTAACCTCCTCCTCTGCTATCACTTCACTGCCTTTACAACTTATTTATCGTCACTTCATTGCATTACTCTGCCAGAACTCTACAACCTAACCAAGTGAGGTAGCATCCCACCTCAAACTCTGTACCTTCTTCGCCATGACGACGATGACGACGATGCAGGCGTAAAAGACGCAATGCAAAACATTCGTGAAGTTGTTGCTAAGAGTTTCAGTTGTGTTATGAAATAACAGAGAAACGAGGAAAACTGAAGTCGTACCCTTCTGTAGTGCACGCAATATCACGGTAGGCTATGCATAATACTTGTATAATAAAAAACTGTTAATCCAAAAAATCTGCGACTAAAATCAATATATTTCCCACACACGTACTTACTCAGTATCAATAGAGTTGGGCCAATGAATAATAACTAACCTCAGTAATCGAATACAATAATGAATTGAGGTACAAATAAGATCCCCTTTTATCCAGTAAGTTGTAGAGAGAAGTATATCACTCATAGATAGTCTTTTCTGCGTTTTCGCTTCCGACATCATGGCATTACGTAAAAGCCCACAATTAAAAAACGTATTTTTCAATCGACACTTGGAAATGAACCCTAAACTAGCCTAGCCTGTCATGTATGTAGTCGACATAATCATTGAGCCACCATGAAGAATTATGTACAAACATTATCGAAATATTTCAATTTTTACAGAGTGTAAAATCGCTAGGACCAAAAATATCAACTCTTTCTTTGTAGTAAAAAACTGAACAACTACTTTACAAATATTACTGGTCATTCATTGGCTTGTAAAATCAAGTTTAGTTTAAAAATTACCCTCTAAATCTTCAACGTTTATAGAGATAAGATATAAATTAAATTTCCAAGTAGTAAAACTAGCGATCGAATCAATTTTTATGCCTGTAGGTGGAGCTTCCTTGATACGGATGTAAATTAATACTGCTGAGAGAATAAATTTTAAGCCCTTTTCACAAATACCGTTTCTGGTGTTTATAGAGGCTAGCTAAAACATTTTAAAATGAATGTGTTTTACCGTCAAGTTTTCAGGACATTTATCATTAGTTCGACTTTGACTTCGGGACCACTTGTAATGAAAGTCCAGTTTAATTCCAGGAGGCTGGACAAAAAGTATTACTGAAAGTCCTATGATAAACGCAGAATAACTTCTCGCTGAGATGGTACGTTCAATGGGCATTCTGCTGCCCCTGCTGTGTGCAGCAGCAGCTGTGGTATCTGCGTGGTTCCCTATGATGCTACGGAACACAGCCGTGGTCAACCATGGCCTCTCCAAGGAGGCTGACAGTCTCTGTAAGTTAATTTATTATATCTAGCTCTGGTAGCCACTTCGATATGTAGTAATAAGTTTATGTATCTATTGTATTTTATCATAATGATAAAAAGTAATCTCAGCAATCTATAATACAGATAACAGATGGTTTACGGCCTCCGTTGTGAGACAATCAAAACCGATTAAAAAAAATCATGAGCATAATAAAATCTAAATAGTATTATTAGAAAGTTAGGAAAAATCATGCGTGATAACGCTAACCAGGATTATTTCAGTGAACACAGTCAGTATTTTGGTTTAAGTACAGACAGAGTCTACATGGCAACGGCAAGGTAAACAATTGAGCCCGGAAACCAGTGTAAGAGCTGTAAAGATGGTTTTCTATCCCAGGCAGACTCTAATCACATTCCGTTGCAAGAGTATTTAACACAGCGCTACGCATTAAAATTTAACATACAAAAGTCAAACGCATTCGAGGTGGAACATTTAAACAGTCAATAAGGATGACCCTTTTTTATGACGCACCGCAGGCAAGTGCAAGGCCTATTGCATCACGGAACTCAACTGCACAGCTGCGTCTTACGACGAGACAACAACAAGGTGCAACATGACGCACAACGCTGTGAAATGCATCTCTCTGCAGCAACAAGACGGAGTCATTGCGATGTTCACGTCAGGTACGTAGCTTGCGGCATCTTATTTCTAATTCAACTACGCTGAAAAATGTCTACATGAGAGGTTTAAAGGGAAAAATTGTTAAACATTTTAATTATATGATTTTAGACGCGAGCTGCATCACTGAGGACACTGAGACAAAACAGTTTATTCCCTGAATACGAGAAGGAACTTTTAGCGATCCACAAAATTATTAGAAGTACTCAATTTCGCAGTGAGAACAGGAGACAACTGAAAAATTTAGAAAAATCGAATAGGAGTTGTGAATTAGTATTCAGTTAGAGCAAATCAAGTAATGAATCTTCTAGGACCAGTTATTCAATAACATTCTTGACATAACAGCGCACCCACCCTGTTTCCGCACGACCTCGCTCTTTTCCATCTTCGTTACGATGGCAAAGACAGACAATGGCAGCCTGCCCAGACAGCGGGAGCTGTGCGCTGCTGAACGCGGAGTACCGCTCTTCATCAAGACATGTGAGGAACGGGCGGCCGCTGTGAAGGCCCTTGCAGGTTAGAAATGAGTCCATTTTTTAAAGCTGATGCACAATTTTCTCCCAATGAGAGGCAGGTGAGTTAGTCTGAGAAACTTGAAGGCTTGAAACTTTAAATGAAAAATAGTTTAGTACTTTTTGTACTCGTACATATCAAAAGGTATCTTTTTACTCGTACATACATATATCCCAGCCTAGGGACATCATTTTTGGATGTACATTTTAGTTTTTAAAACGCAACTAAAAAATGGAGTTCGTTAAAAAAGAAGTTACTCAATTTCAAATCGGAGTTTCCTATTACTCTAAAGAGCACTCATCTCTGGGCGTCACGAAATAAAACAGAATAAAACCAAATCCCTTTTCTACCTGAATTCTTGTTAATTGTGATCCAGCAACCCTTTCTATGTAAAAAATCATATTTATGAGTTCCAATCTTTCTTCTGATAGTGGGACTAGCTTGACAGTAGGGACAGTTTTTTATTGCTGATTAATAATTTATCCAGCACATGACGTACAAAAATTTTCAGGTCACACAGGATACTGCCCATGAAAATTACACTAGCTGATTTTAAGACAGAATTCAAAGATGATCGCTTAGTGATTGAACGTTCAAACGAAAGTTGCAGTTCCCCGTAAATAGCTCACTATTTACCCTGGAATATTTTCAGTTTTGCGCGTCGCATTATTTAAATGCGATGACACATTCGATTGGAAGTGGCATGCGTTCAGTCAGCTACATTGTGAACTGTCTCATGAAAGTTATACACTAACACGCGCGTACATCACCCTGTTGTCATAATTTAGTAAACACCAATGAATGTCTCGAAAATTGATGATCCTTTGATAGGGCAACGTGTTATTAGAAATTATGCTCCATGTTCATAAATCCTAAACTTAATACGTCTCATTTCAATTTATACATGATTGATATAGAAGGCTAAAAGAAATTAAATTATGTTTTCGTAACCCCTATGCCTTACAAAGCTTTTAGTTCAAAGCATATTAATGAACTATCACATAAGAACATGTGTATTAGATGTGCCGAAGTTACTTCACTTATACAGTGTGACATAACCAACGTGTTATGCAGTAACTTCCAAATATCTTATTTCTGGCTACACCTATTAAAAAAGATATATTCATCGATTGACTGACTATATTACGGTGTAAAAAAGTGAAAAAAATTCTTTCACAATGTATTGAAAGAATTATAATTTGGTAAAATGAAGTCATACCTTAAATTAAACATCAACAAATAATTTCTAAAATTATAACGTAGCGTTTCGATAATAATTGAGTTTACACCAAAAACACTACAAGCGGCAATAAATAATTTTGAAATAAGTTTTTCTTAATAACCTAGCAGTAAAACACAAATGAAATTATTTGATAACATGCTTTTGAGAGTTATTTGCCAAAAATGACTTGATGGATCGTAATGACACTAAAATCCTCGAGTACCTAGATTGCTATAAGCACTGATACCATCTGTTAATGAAGCACTTGAATAGGCTTTACATTTGCACTTTATTGACCCTGTATTACGGCAAACAATTAAACGACGGTCGTCTACCTCAAGTACTGTCTGCAAATCGAATGGACGATTTAGGCGTCGCATTTACCTCCTGACTGGCGGTACTGAGAGCTGAAGATGTACCCAACACGCCATGATAACCACATGCATGCACTTGTAGTCCTCTGCATTCCAAAGAATTGAGGAAAAAACCAATCAGCGATTCAACGGGGCCATTACATAAAAAGTATAATATATATATATATATATTATACTTAAACCTAGATATATATATATATATATATATATATATATATATATATATATATATATATATATATATATATATATATATATATATATATATATATATATATATATATATATATATATATATATATATATATATATGGCGCGATATCAATTTTTTTATCTACCTTTTTTCTTTTACTTTACTTTATGTTTCATGAATTGAATATATATTTATTTAATATCGTTATTTACTGAGTTTTTTTTAATGCCAATATCTTCCAACCCTACATCAAGCAATAAATGAATGAACTTTTATAACAAACAAACATGATCGCTATGAGGCGTCCAAATCCCTCAACCCATTTTTATGGGTGAAGCACGCTATTCTAACAGTTGCCGAGTGAGAGGGTAAATAAAATGACACGTGATATTCCAGTATGAATTATTGTAAACACGGGAAAGTTTAGTTAACATTGGATCTCAGCGATCGACATACTAAATGAACATCTAGGAATGAATGTTACGCTGAATTATACTCTGTGATCACACGACTAACATCCATTAATTTTTACCTCCCTTGTGCGACGATGATGTTTGATTCCCTCGCAATGTACCCATCACTAATTTCACGGAGCCAGCCTGCACACTTCCCAGGACTAACGTAAGATGCGAATGATGACTGTTGGAGGAATCTCGTAAGCTGTCCGATGATCACTTCCCCTTTTATAGCTTGAAGACTGAATGTTGGAGAAGCCGATGACTCTTGGAGGCTTGTAGACTAATGTTGAAGACGGTGCCAATGTCTCTCACTAATGTTGAAGACCAATGTTATATGTTGTCGATGTTCTTCCTTACAAATGCAGACTGATGTTCCTCGGATGATGGTGATGCTGTTGTTGATTATATCTTCCCTTGAATTGAACATGTTGATGACTCTTCGATGAACTGTTTCTTCACAGCTTCTTCTTTGAATTCTTGTCCCGCCGCCAGTAAAGATGAATATACTTCCGATGAGAGTTGACGGCACTACTTTGCCGGCTTGCCGCCATAGCGGCAAGCGATCACAACTTTCCTTACGTCCTTCTTCCTCTGAGTCTCGAACTTGAAGTCCCTCTCGTCTCAATGCGTGTGTTTATATATGAGTTACCCTCACTAACTTCACGAAGCAGGCCTGGCGGTTGATTCTAACCGTCAGACATTACTGAGAGCCGTCTCTCCCTCGCCTATCCGCCACAGCTACGATTTCGCGACCAACATTCCTATGTTTCTGCCTCTACATCCATTATATATAGATATTAATATACCTATGTATTCATATTCATGACATATATGTATATACCGTAATCGGCTGCTTATTGCTTAATATAGTAAATTTTTCCACTGTTCCCAACAGGCAACAGCTCATCAGAGGATATAAAGTCGGCATGGCTCACTGCCATGTGGTTCCATGGCACATCAAACCAGGGGACTCTGCGCTGGCCTGACGGCTCTGTTGTGACAACCTGCGCGTTTGATGAGGTGGACCTTTATCTGTTCAACGATTTTCGATTTGCTTGCCTTCTGAACAGCAGAGACTACTTAGAAGGGATGCCAGAAATGACAGAGGACAGTTTTCCCGTCGTTTGTACTCGCAAATGAAATGTAGGCTTATTGATTATAGGCTTTGTGCTAGTCTATAAAATGTTAAGAAATATAATTTCCTCATAGGTTTTAAAAGTACCGATGTGTGATAGAGATGCTCGTGCGTGATTAATGTATTGATATTAACTTTACACGGCACGAAAATTGAAATTTGGGCTCGACTGTTTTAGATCATCTGCCCCTGCCCCTCCCCCAAGTAACATCGATTTCAGCAATAGGTTTTAAAGAGATGAAAACCGAGAGCAGTACTAATTTAAATAATCATTTATTATTCACGTCAGTCAAAAAGTACTTTTCGACACTTGTAAGAGATTTTTCATGTTAGTCGTGGGATAACACTAGCCAACAAATTTAACTTTACCCCTGCTACTTGAGGATATCATAATGCAGCTAACAAATTTCTGTTCATTGATTATGAATCTGTGTTCATATTTGTTTTAATACGTAAGGTTCCTGATTTATAGAATTATATATATGTACATATACTTATCACACGTAATAAAATAATTGAGATGTTTCGGGATAGTGATTTGGAATTGGGGTACCTATTTGGCCTTATGTTTATTACATTTGGCCAGACAAGATATTTTATTGCATATAAGAGGTAGTACTCACCTACTCTTATCTGCAAAAATATTTGAGACTTGCTTTTGAGCTTGTGAGTGGATTTAGAGTCCTCCCGTTCTAGGGACCAGCAGTAGTCACCCTTCATATTTTGGTTGAAGCATCCTAGGTCTCAGCTTGGTGGAACAGAGAGAGAGAGATAGAGAGAGAGAGAGAGAGAGAGAGAGAGAGAGAGAGAGAGAGAGAGAGAGAGAGAGAGAACCTATCACCATGTTTGTCACTGAAATCGCCCATATTGAATTGGAAGAAACCTAGATAAGAATGCAAGAAATGCATCTTTAGAGACATCCGACACCCCACAGCTTGATAAGCCTTCAGAATATTGTTCACTAATTCTTCATAGTTGTCAGCCCTATGATTACCAAGGAAGTTTTGCACTACATGGACGAATGAGTTCCATGCTGCCAACTAGAGTGTAGCCAGTTTATTGCTGAACTCCCTGTTACGAATCAATTCTCTGATCTCTGATCCTACAAAAATGCCTGCTTAAAGTTAGCATCAGTTTTTTGTACCAAATTTTTCTTTGAGATACTGGAATCCATCAGAAGTATCGAACATTGCTCTAACAAAATCCTCAATAGAGCAAAGTTTAATATAAAAGGGTGGAAAATTGATCTGTGGATGTACCATAGGCATGTACTTGACATGGTATCAACCAATTGTGTGTTCTCGTTTGGGCCACTTTTTGACGATTTCATGATCCCTGTCGTCACGGCTATACCATAGACAGAAACACATATGTTTTGTAGTCTAAGAATTAAAAAAAATTACTTTGAGATCACCCCAGATATTCCACTTATGATGCGAGTAATAAATACTATCCCAAATAAATTTCATTGAGTCATATGTCTTTATCATCCCAACTATATGTGCGACACGAATCGAAGGTTTTACTCCCAGGTTAGCTGATTGGTGACAGTACCCGCTTGCTATACGGAAGGGCCCGGGTCCGGCCCCGTAGCCGCCACGGTCTGTATGTACTTGACCATCGGCCACTAGAGATGTTCAACAGCTGCTACGCTGAACGCTTGGCGTAAACCACACCTCCACCACCCTCATCGATACGCCCCTACGAGCCTCCACTTTCAAGTTACAGCACAGAGGACGGGGATCTGGCTTGAAGCATCACTTCTACTCTTCAGATCTTATCGATAAGCACCATCACTACTCTTAAGGTGTTAACATTAAGACTTTAAAAACCAATGTATATGCACTGTATACTCAATTGAAAATAAATTTCATTGATTTTAATGCGTTATTTATTCCGGTGGCACATTGTGCAGTAACACTGCTGTAAATCTACTACTGCTTGCATTGATGAATAGTCTTCATTTATTAGAATAGAATAGAATAAGGCAATATAAATGAGCCGTTTGGCCCATACTTTGGTCGATATCCAAGTCCCATATTGTCTAAAGTAGATCCATCAATAATACACCTTAACCACGTGAGTCAATTCAGTCTTGTACATACACGCATTTCACTCACCCATAGGTATTTCAGCCATGCGTATTTATCTCAATCATACACTGGCCCTAGGAGTTACGGACATAGAGTTAGTACGTTGTTATACTGGGGGGTTTGTAATCCAAAATTTATCGAGACGATTTTTGAATATATTTACAGTGCCAGCAGAAACTGTTTTCTGGCAGCTGGTTCCAAGTTGCAGCAATTTCAACAGGAAAAAAGTTCATAGCTTGGCATGTCCTGAAGTTTCTCAGTAATATTTTTTGGCCGTTATTTCTGGTTCATACGTTGCCGTCTCTTTCAAAAAGACCTTCCAGAGTAACATTGTTAAAGCCGTTGAGTTACTTAAAGGTCTCAATAAGTTGTCCTCGCAGTTTTCTTTGTTCTAGGGAGATAAGACGTCTTTCGTAGCTGAGATTGCGGAGTTCTGGAATCATCTTCGTTGCTTTACGCTGAATTTTTCCATTTTATTAATATATTTTCGTAAGGTAGGAGACCAGAGTTGCACTGCATATTCTAAATGAGGCCGGACTAGCGCTTTATAGAGCGGTAATATTATGTTCTTTGACTTGTATTCAAAGTTTCGAGCAATGAAACCAAGAATCCTGCATGCATTTTTGACGCTTTTTTCCACTTGTTTGCCATGTTTGAGATTTTCAGTAACAATGACACCTAGATCTCTTTGTTTCTGGCCTCCAATGAGTATGTCATACACCGTGTGTTGGAAATGCCAACGTTCATTTATCATCGACATTTATCAACGTTGAAGCTCATTTGCCATGTTTTGGTCCATTGTAGAAGACGGTTGAGGTCTCATTGGGTAGTTACTCTGTCCCTTTCGGTGAATGCTTTGTGACAGAGTTTCGTGTCATCGGCGAATTTGTCGATTTTCCTGATAATTTTCCTGATAAAGAGGAGCGGGCCTAAAACGCTCCCTTGAGAGACTCCTTGTTACAAGCGTTGAATCACTTGTTTCATCGTGAATCAACACACGTTGAGTGCGACGAATGAGCCAGTTTTGAATCTATCGGGAGTAGCTGCCCCGTATTCCGGGCACTTTCACTTTGGCCATGAGTCTTTCGTGGGGAACTTTATCGAAGGCTTTTTGAAAGTCTAGATATACAGGGTGTCCCAGAAATAACTGACCCTTTTGATTTGCTAATAAACCGAAAATTGTTAACGCTAGGATATTGAAAATTGTTTTATTCGAAAGAAAAACCTTTTTATGGCACAATAGGATACCTGGTATCCTATTTACGAACCAGCTTGACATTTGATTTTTGCTTCATTGCAAACCTTTAATTTTCATCATGTCTCCATACAACAAAGAAGAAAGAATTAGTATTTTGCAAATCTACACACGGATAATGTCAACAACAGAAGTGCAACGTGATTACAGAAATTATTTCAGAACAACAACCAGTCCTTCGAAGAACACAATTAAATCGGTGTATCGAAAATTTACGGACACTGGAAATGTTAATGATAAACAACGATCTGGAAGATTAAAATCAACTCGAACTGAAGCTGTAATCGAGCGAGTTTCTGCAAGTGTTACAGATAATCCTAAAGCCTCCATCAGAAAACGTTCAACTCAATTATCCATTTCCCGATCGACATTACACCGCATTCTTCAAAAAGACTTGAAGTTATATCCTTACAAAATTAAATTAAATTAATAGTTTTCGGTTTATTAGCAAATCAAAAGGGCCAGTTACTTCTGGGACACCCTGTACAAGGTCTACGGCTTTTGTACGGTCGTATATGCAAGTAACTTTTCTAAAGAAGTCAAGGAGGTTTGTGAGGCAGCTACGTTTCTCCCTGAATTCGTGTTGAGTGTCTGTAATAAGATTTTGGTCATTAAGGTGCTTTGTTATACGAACTTTAAGTAGTCTTTCTATTGTTTTGCTGATGACAGATGATAGACTGATTGGACGAAAATAGGAGTGACATTTGCACGCGTCCAATCTTTCGGAACTATCCCAGTTTCAAGTGATGGATTGAAGATGTTTGTTAGGGGTTCGCTTATTACTTCGGCTGTTTCTTTGAGTATCCGGGGATCAAGGCCGTCGGGTCCGGTTGACTTCTATGGGTTTAAAATGCTGAGCTGTTTTTTACCTCTTCTACTGAGAATACGCCATCTGACAGGATTTCACGAGGATTTAAAGCATGAGTTGTGGGATTTCAGTTAAGTCTTCGTAAGTAAACACAGAAATAAAGTATGTATTGAAAATTTTGACTTTACTTATGTTGTTCGTTTGGGTTGAGCCCTCAGAATCGATCAGCGGTCCAAAAGTGTTTTTTTTGAGTCGTCTATATTGATAGAAGCTGTAATATATTGGTAGAAGCTTTTCGGGTTAATTTTAGCTTGTGCTGTAACTGTAATTTCTTCATTTCGTTTTGTAGATTCTATCGTTCGTTTTACAGCCCTGCGAGCGTGGATATGTTTTTGGGAATGGGGTTCTGTTTAGTATCGTTCAAGTCTTCTGCATGACAGCTGTCTTGCATTGAGGAAGCGTTTAATCTCTTGCAAGAAGCAAGGAGGGTTATTGGTTAGCCTGATTTGCTTTCTTGGGTTATGGTGTTCTGTAGCGGTTGCAATTTTTTCTTTGAGTATCATGCAGTATTCCTCTGCGTTTTTATTGCTCACGAGTACTTCGTAGCTATGGCTGCCAAGCTCTTTTTTCATTAGTTCGAAGTTCACCAGTTTGTAGTCGAGAACTTGTTTATGTTGAGTCCTTGTGTTAGGGTCTTGTACTTCGAGCGTAAAGTCTATCATCTGGTGGTCACCGATCTTGTCCGTAACTTCTAAGCCGTTTATGCTGAGGTCAGTGATCGTCATGACGAGGTCGAGAATGTTGTTTTGTCTTGCTGGTTCATTGACATGCTGCTGCAGGGAATTTGTATTCATCAGGTCAATAAGTTTTGAGCCAGGTACTTGACTTTGACGAATAGTCCAGTTTATATGGGGCAAATTAAAGTCTCCTATGATTAGTGTTTCGTAAGGAGAACTAAGGATATTACCAAAGTAATAATAGAATTCATCTTCTTCAATTGTTGTACAGGTTGGGTTCCTATACAAGAACACAATTTTGATAGTTTGTCCTGGGTGCGGTTGGATGGTGAGATGTAATATTTTCAATTTTTCTGTCGCTCGCATAGTTTTGATTTGTGTTTGCAGCTTTTCTTTCATGTAGATAAGGGAACCACCACCTCTGTTGCTGTGTGACGGTTTGTCGACATTATGCAAAACGTATCCTTTCAATGAGACTTCCGCTGGGAAATGTCTTCCATTGAGATCTAACCGTGTTTCTTTGACAGCTATGATGTCATGCGACAACGTTGACGCAATGGCTTGAAGTTCCAGCATTTTTGGTAGGAGGCTTTGTACGTTACCAACCAGTATCTTCAGTAGTCCTAGTAGATACTTCAAATGCCATAAACAAGTTTACCATATATGGAAAAAATATCAGATGTGTACATAAATGTCATAGATGAATGTCTGAAGTATTAGATAAATATTCACTGCGACCTGAACTATTACAATTTCTAAAATATAAGTAGTCACAACATTTCTACAGCATGTAGGGCTGAAAACCTGACAAGTGACAAGAACGAGTACAAAACCAAGTTCACTAAAATACAAATGACTAAACGTGCCTGCCAGAAAAAGTACAGAAGAATTGGTGCAGTTAGATACGAAGTAGTAATTGGTTTTATGAAAGATTGCAGGAAGTCAATTAGGAAAACGAAACGAAATTTTTTAAGCGAATATTTTTCATCATTAACTCCTACGATTTAGTACGATGGATCTTGGTGCACATATTTAACTTGCGTTGAATAAAAACACACTTTTTTAACGTTTGGTAAGATATTTATTAAGAAAACAGATAATAAGGGCTGACATATCAGCTCGTAAATTAAAGGAAAATTCACGTGTGTTGTTTTAATTCTGCTAATAGGAAAGAGCATTTAAGCGCTTTAGATATCGAGGTTTCCCTATAGCTCGACCATGTAAGAGAAAAGAAAGATTTCTGTTTGCAGGTAAGAAAAAAATTACGAGTCTGTTGCATTTATGTTTAATTGATTGAAAATATGCGGTTGCCGCGAAAATAGTGAGAGGCAAATTAGTGAGACGAGTTTCTTACGATAGTGTCCATTCTAATTCAAAAATAAATTCAAGAAGAATTTTTCCTCGTTCGTCTCTGAGGCTTTCTACTTCAGAAATTAAAAAACACAAAGAGGATCCATACAGCGGTCACATTAATAGGTGCGACCATGTCGTGTCATTTGTTCACAGCCGCTCCCAATTGCAGGCTCAGACTTCATATTAAAGGCCTTATGTCTCGGTGTCTGTGCGCTATACTAGCACCCGACAAATCATCGGCACGAGTTAGGGTCTCTGTGTCTCGTGGTCTGATGGCGACGCTGCGCTCAACACCTCGTCACCAAACACTTATGAATGCAGCTAGTCTTGGGCTCTGCTATTAATCACATCAGCCATTAAAACTTCTTGAATCCAGCCTCTTGCTAATCTACAGTCTGTGAACTTTTGAGAGTTATGCGTAAAGGCAACGTTATGAAGTAGCAGAGTGCTAAGTTATAACAGACAATTCAAGTAAAATTGAAAATATGATTGTACCAAGGACGGATAAAAGGGACATGCACGGCCATATAGCTGACTACGCTAGCGGAGGCCAGTTCACTGAGCTGAGTGAGCTCAGTTAGTCATCAACTGTAACAGTACGAGCTATGTCGTAGTCTGTCGCTGAGTTTGAATCGGACATTGTTGTTTATTTCGAGGCACATGGCTGCATTTCTGAGTGGATACTGTTTGTTTACAAAGTTTATTGCTAATTATACGTATTAAAAATGCTGAACAAGTATGGGGTTGTGAACTGTCCGGTTAATTACAATAAGGAGAACAGGCGCCGTGTGTTTCGCCTTTCGAAAGAGCAGTCTGAGAGACAAAAGTGGCTTGATGTTATTCCACCTCGTGAAAACTTTTTTGTTGATTCAGGCAAGTTTTTCATTTGTGAGATACACTGGGGTTCTGACCCATATTTGATTAAATTGCATGGTGGTTCTATGCGACTTGAAATCCCTCCCAGTATCTTCAATGTGCCGGCTTCATGTCTGCCATCTCCAAAACCTGCACCTCGCCCCGCAAAAGTTGAAGACCAACAACTGAGGTATTTTCTTCAGAAAGATAAGATTACTTCATTTGATGCTTTCAAACCCGAACGTAACCTACAGAAGCAGTATAAGAACTTGATTATTTCAAGATCGAAAGAAAGCCTTGTGTGTTTGTTCATAACCGACTACTTCAGTGAGTGCAGCCTGTCTGTGATTGTCGAAAACAAGCCCACTTTGTGTTCCCCACTGACGTATTTTCAATTAATCAATTTTTATCAATTTGCTGTCCACCCCTCAAATTTGCTATCAACCTTTCAGAGAAAGACTAGCAGAAGAATGCAGTCCTTCTTCAGACCTCTGTCAAGAAGGCCCGGTTGGCTGACTAATCGCTGCAGTTTGATAGGATTTTGCTTCTATGTCTGTTTATTTATTTACGTGAATGTTTGTATGTTTGTTTGTTTGCATTAGAAAAGTTTTAACTATAATTCATTTTGTAAAGTCTAAAACTGCAGCAACTCAGATTTCTATGAAGTTGCCACTAAGCTCATACGATAATACATGTTAAGCCTGGCTAAAATTGATATTTCAAAGCATTACAATGCTTTAAACGATTTAAACTTTACTGTAAAACCTTATTATTCCTTCTATTGCTTTGAAGAAGTAATTTTTGATCAGTTTGTCCAATAGAAATGTTATGTTATTACGAATGCAATGGCCTCCGCTAGCGTAGTCAGGTATATGGCCGTGCACGTCCTGTTTATGGTAGTCCTTGGAGTGTACCTAAAATTGTTTCAAAGAATTACAGCTGACAGAAATAGTAATGCACTTGTACATTGAATATCCATTTACTTTAGGAGTTGTTCAATTCAAAAATTATTATAGTTGTTTCAGCTGACCACTATTTTGAGTAATTTATCATTTCCATATGCTGCTATTTTCAGGGAAAATTTATTGACGAAAGCGTAATCGTGTGACAAAATACGATTCCCGTAAAAGCAGGCAACTCATTTTCTAAAATTGGACAAATGAGACGTGAAACAATGCCAATGGGTACGCCAGAAACTGAGAGGAAAGAAAATAATGCTCGTACTGTTTACTAGGGCTTTTGAATTTACTGGGATGAGCTACAACTCTCTGTTTGATACAAAAAGAAGAGTACTGAGGTACGTAGATAATTATTGTTTTCAAGTTAATAACTATTTTTAATATTGTTGTTTTGACGCTATGATGTTATGTATAAAGGACTCGTACAAGATTACCTCAACATGGAGAGACTCTTTCTTTATTGTATTGAATGGTAGAAAACAGTCGATGCATGAATCTACTAACGACAGATTTTTCCCTAGGTGTAACAACTGTTCTGCAACTAAACACATCTGATATATTTTTAGATAAATTTTTTATCGTAAGGATTATTATTATTTTTCATTAGCAGCTCTTAATTCTTTTTATGATATCTAAAAGCTTTAGCTCAAAAGATACCCAGCTCGAGTTTCTACCTCAAAAAAGAATGTTTCAAACACCAACTGTTCACGTTGAAGTACAATGCTATTATATATTAGGTTTTACATTGTGTAGGTTCACATGTAAATTCGAGGTGAAAGTATAGCCGAGACTCCTCTTCTCTAGAAAAAAGACCTTGAATTAAATATTTTGTCTCATGAATGATGAATTAAATTGACAAAAAATTTTAGTTAGCATACTCGAGAATGCCTCTGGTTGAAGTAGTATTTGACTCCAAGCTACTTGTACATGAATTAAGATTGCTTCAAGGAATCCTACCCATTCTAAAAAAATTTAGGACTATATGTGCCACAAAAATTTAATAATCTTACTCAAATGCAGCCACACATTAGTTGTTCAGTCATTCCTGCACAACCACTAAACTTAGGTAACGTCCTGCATTTTAGTTCTTTCAATGCCCAGTCCACCATACATTTATTTAAAGCCATCTGATTCAACTGCCCTATCACTGATTTACTCCTACCACTCCAAAGCTATGCATTGCAAATGACTATTACTCATGAGACCTGTGTGTGATTGCTGTGCGTGACGTGACCAAAATGCCTGTGCGTGATTAAGGTATCTGTGTGTGGTTGATACCTTAATATTAGATGGCATTGGACTTGGGTAGCAGCCCAAGAATGGACCAAGCGGTTCGTTTCTGTTGCCATATTCTATTTTAATCTATTCTTTTCTATTCTATGGAGCATCTTCATTCCCATTCAATATTCGTTTTAAACAAAGTTATTTTCTCGTTACCTGATTCACTTCCTCAACTGTATCATCATTAATTATATTTTTCGGTACATCTTCTCATGTAAGACTTTTTATTTAATATTAAGTCCCTTCCGATGTTCTCCTGTTACGTGCATGTTACTCCTTCAGTCAGAGACTTCTTTTGCGATATTCACGCCCAAACCTGAGACAAAAGCTTTGAAGTAAGTTCACATACAATTGATCGAACAAACAATTCTACAAATCGCTGTCCATTCGTAAAAAGTAGGAAATTGTGATCCTTAATCTTATCATATCACATGTAAAGCTTTCAAATTTAACCCTCCTACGGTTTAAGTCACAGTATTAAAAACTAATCAAACTGCATTTTCTCTTTTAGAATAGTTTTATTTACTTATCTCGCTAGCAATTAATTCGCAATTCCACGAAATGGTGAGTCCTTTCTGTTTAGAAACCGGAACGCTTCTTGCAAAGAACGGAGTAGTTGTTTTGAGTCGAGAAGGAACTACTTTCTACCTTGTCGTCGTCTCTCACCATGCTGGCAACATGTTTGTTCTGAAAGTTGATGAGATCTTTGGTGGTATACGCGCAGTCTGTCACGTTGAAACCATCTGGCCACTGGAGACACCCACCCTCCGTTTGACTGACAGTCCAGGTAGCAGTGATCCAGGCGTACTTCTCATCGAAAGGCGATTCGGTAACACCTGCATTGAAATGACTGTAAACGCTCAACTCCGACAGCAATTGCCATTTCCCAATGCACAATTTATATTGGATAGGCCAATGAGTAGCTCCAAATAATAATAGGCGCTCTGCCAATTTCACAATTAATAGAATCACTGTTGAACAAATGTTTGGAAGCGTTCCGTGGATGGGAAAATTTAATTTTCGAGTAAGGAACTCTTAGTTTTCACTATCTACTTCATGTTTAATCTAACTTACATAACGCAACTACGAAATAATTCTTGCTTTTTCGACTCAGAAAAATATGACAGCAGCTTCCCAGTTCCTCTTAAACGAACGTATTTCCACAAACAAATACGTTCGGAAATACTTTTTCTCCACTTTGAGGAGGTCAAACTCAAGTGTCTAATGCGTACAAAAAAGCTTATTTGTGTATTTTCTATTTATTTATGTGTAAGTATAGTTAAATTAAACGCCTTACTTTAGAAACGGTTTCTTGGTGATAGCAGACAGTTTTAAAATAGCGCGCCAATGTAAATATTTATTTAATCAGTCTGATCAGCAATGCTCTATCAGTAGTTTGACAATAATAGAAAGTAAAGCAAGTACGCACTTCAGTGAGTGGCACAAATAACTAGTATACTGTCACTGAATAATATGGCCCTCAGAAAAGAAACGTGCACACTAGACAACGTAAAAACAGTTGACCACTACTGCTCATCATGACAAACAGGATTAAATAAATAATCAGCATAAAGTCATCAGTAATCGACACTGCACAAATAAGCTAACAATGTGACTGTTGAATCAATACTATACGAAGTGAGGCAAATAATCATTTACTTCTTTACACAACTTATCACTTGTTTTTTAACCCTAGAGGACTGAACATGAGTATACCTAGTTTGGCCGAGGCTTGTGACGTCCGTACCCATGTTCAGTGCTGGAAGGTTAATCAGTAAACAAAAAATGAATACACGCATGCAGACAACCTGAACCACACATCATGAATGCAAAACCACAATTAATGTGACAACGTAACAAATGACTGCACTCCCTCAGAAAGCATTACATGTTCACTCTTGTTATGTCCAGTCTGTCCCTTTCACAAGCACATATCAGTTTTCAACTTTCTCTTATGCATCATACAAGCACTACTAGAAATATTCATTACAAACAGCATATGTGGTAGTAGTGATAACGTATAGTGATGTATAGTAATGTGTAAATATGGGGTAATGTGTAACGATGTGTGAAGGTGAATGGGTACGTGGGGAACGCAAGCCACAAGGTCAATAAGATCCAACCGTCGCACTCACGAAAAACTAACAACATGGCCCGTCAGTACGAAACGTAAACAGTGCCGAACTCCAAGACAGTTGAAATATGTCGATCGCCTTGAAACTGTGGGAAGCATCGGATAAGAACCCAAAGGTCAAATGAATACAGTACACCTTTAAAGCAAGAACCAAGTACGAAAGGAGGAGCTAAAAGTCAGGAGGCATATTTCTAGAAAACACGAACGGATTATATAAGCAGCAGTCGGGAAATCAAGGGTGCTCAAAAAAGTAAAACGTTGATCGGGTGAGCAGCAGTACGAGAAGCGACGACGATTCTATAAGGGGCATCTACAAGCAAGGGTCTGGTGACTGATTTCAAAGAAGCAGGAGACTTCTATGAGCTAGGGGCAGGCGACCGACTTCAAGGAAGCAAAAGACGGAATATCACTCGGACGGAGGTAAGAGTGTTTCTGGAATAGGAAACAGAAATAATATGCCAACAAACAGCATAAAGGTATAAGGGCACCTGTATCAATGCATGCACTTACGGAGAATTTTTCTCTTATTTTAGGGAGGGAATTACTGGAACTACTGGAACTACTAGAACCACTGGAACTACTAAAACTACTAAAACTACTAGAATTACTAGAGCTACTACCGCTACGTCTTCTACTACTACTTCTACAACTACCACTACTACAACTTCTTCTTCTTGGAGTAACTGGATCCTTAGAAAAGTTCATATAAACATGGAAAAGTTTCGCCAAATTCGGAGAGGCTCTGGGTTTCCGCGTCACGTTGGATTTGATGTCTAAGTAATTACTTCAGAATATCGACAACAGGAACCAAGTGAAAATATTAATTAATACACCCTTAAACCAGTGCCCCTGTAACCCAGTGGAGGTTGGGAACCAACGGGAGAAGTATACACATGGTGTAAACAGCAGGATGTGCCGGCGCTACGCATTAGGGTTTGACCGATTGCGTGTTTTTGTACGTACGGGTAACGAAGTGCAGCGTAATTCTTCTCGTTATTAGTCGAGAGTGAACTGAGTAATTTTGCCAGTGAAATTGATTAATGGGACCGATTATTAATTTATGAGAGTGCATTTGATTAAGTATTAAGATTGAAATTAAGTGATAGGATTAGAAAGATCTTCATTGAATTTTGACATGTTCGCGTGTATTTAGAATGTGTTGTTAGATGGAACAGTGTGCCACGTCCGTAACCATTCGGTGTTGTATGATTTAAATAATTACTGTGAGTGGAATTGGGGGGTTTGAGGAAATAGATCACACTGATTTCATGACATATTTACGTGTTTTCCCGTTTGTTTTACCAGTAAATATTGTTAAGCTAATTAATTGTGTTTACTCCCTTCTTGTGTTAGCCTCATTGATGTACAATATATCATACATGTCAGGGGGTTTGGATTTCTCCAATTGGCGACAGCTCTCTCTCGTTATAAATAATTGATTGCTTTCCAATTAACGTAAAATGTGTATGTAATACATTCATCTTGTAAGAATTCCATTAACGCTAGTAATTATTACATATTTATGCTGTAAACGTGTAGAGAGAGAGAGAGAGAGAGAGAGAGCACGTTTCGCCACGCATAAAGATTACTTGATTCGTTTCCAATTATCTACGAAATGAAAGGAAATAGAACTTTTTCACTATAATAATGCATTATTTAAGACATCTGCATGACATTTGCATTAAAAAGTGTGAATGCGGATGCGAATTTGAAAAATAATGCGGATGTACATATTCGCACCACCTCTAAGAGCGAATGAATTTAAAAAGGAGAACGTATAAATAAAGCTCATAAGCTTTGGTTTCTTCGTACGTGTAGCAAAAGAAGTTACATTAAAACTGGGAATACGCTTGTTAATTTTCGCATAAAGATAAAATGACCACTCTTCTTCCGCGACCTCCAAAATATCAGTAGTTGATGATATTCATGGTTCAAGCTTGAATAGTTCATTAGGTACATCATTATATGTCAAGTGGAAAAGATCTGGCAACTAAGTGGCTATTCCCATTCCCACCGAAGGAAGAGACATCAATGAGCACTGACCTGCAACAGCCTGTGCATCATGACACCAATGAGCACTGACCTGCAACAGCCTGCGCATCATGACACCAATGAGCACTGACCTGCAACAGCCTGTGCAGCAGCAGCCCGCTCACGCTGAGTATTGATGATGAGAGGTACGCCATCCTCTACGTCACACACACTCCTCTGTTCCTGCCAAATGCCGGTGTTTGTTTTCGTAGTGGTTATGAAAATAGTAGCATGCGGAACGATAGGCTGGCACGATGAACGATCTAGAGAACAAAGTTTCAATTAATCGTAGACTGTTAATATGATACCAAAACGTACATAATTTGGGTATACAATTCAGCATAGGAAAAGAATTCGTGCATGTAACACGAGACAGTCTAGTCACTGGAGGTGGAGAACAAGATAACTTTGATAAGTTGTGGAAAACGATATGTCGCATGACGACTGGGAGTGCTCTATAAATTGTCCGACCGAAAAGTGAATAGTCCGTCGATGAGCAGAATTTAGTTTATATGTGAGTGGTGGAGCTCGTATTTCGAGTAAACGTGTCAAACTGTCGAAAAATGACTGTTTTTATTCAGTAAACACGGGTTAAATTTGAGGATCACTAGGTAGGTAGCCTTCTTACTATCCAAGGAAATGGAGTGAGAGTTTCAAGAATGTTGGTACATCCTTATTTCAATTTTAAGATTATCGACCGACGTTGCAGAACTGGGAGAGTTTGAGTTGATAGCCTTATGGATAGACTCTGCTATCTCAAAAATATTTCCAAAGAATGATTTTAACAGTGCTTAGGCACTACTAAGCATTGAGCCTAATCATGTGTGAGAGAAATGATGACATAGTTTTAAAATACGTGACAGTGAAGCCTTCAGTCTGAATGTTTGCTAGCTACAACCACTAATTAAAGGTTACTAAATATTCCGAGTAGATTTTAAATGATGCAGTGGTAAGCTGTATATATTGAGCAAGTTAACAGACAGTACACAGCGGTAGTCGGCTTACTATCGTGTTTCCGATGCTCTTAACTTGACACAAAGGTTTTCCAACCAAAAACCCTTACTCTCTACATGTGTTTCAAGACATTAGGGAGAAAACTTGGCATTTCGATGACGTATTTGACCATTCTTTCAGAACAGTCTGGGCATAAGGATTAAATGACCAAACTTTGAACAGAAATTGAGCAATACCAGTTAGAGCCAGATGAGGTGACACTTCTATAGTTCTTGCATTTATTTGTGTTCCTGATCGGTAAAAAATACATTAGATTTTTACACACTGTAAACCGCCCTTAAACACTGCGCTTTGAATGTGCTGCCCCCTAAATATCATCGATCAAAGGTTAAAAACTACTACTTCAGTATCAAATATTTGGGTGAGGTAATTACATTGCATGAAAAGAAATTAATTTCGTTTTGCCAGTAGGGATTATGTATGCGAACATGAAATAGATTTATCTAAATAAATTCAATCGAAATGCCATCACTGTCGTTTTCAACGACCATGTTCCAGCACCTCAGAATGAACGTTGTCTTTACACCACAGAGCACTTATTTTGGGTGGAGTTTTGGTTTTTATGCTGGTACTGTTCTATCACTAAACGAAAACCCTAGTCCATTTCACCTTCTGGCAGAATGTGAAGATCTCATTTACATCATCTTTAACAATACGCTGCTGAAATGATAAGTCTGAATTACAGGTTAAAAGACACTTGCAGATCGTGAACTGTCGCGTTCGGTTCTCAAGCGTACGCGCATGTAGAACTCGAATTCCATCTTTGTGCGTTGAAACAATTTGCTCGTGATGTATGTATGTAGGTGGGTACTTGAAATTAGCACATTGCGTTTATACGCCACAGCACTGGACGTGAATGCGATATGACAATATCCTTCCCAAAGCTGTCATTCAGAGTTGGTTGTCTGCTGGAGTGAGGTTCATCTGATTTACTGCGTTTTACATTTTGACAGCTATTGCAACACATTTATCTATTACGACCTGTTGCTCCGTCCGAACACACTTCACAAACGCTTTTCATTACTTCTATAGCAGTACATTTATTTCGACTCAGACTTCATAGAGTAAGTTGTAACATATACGTAGTTTCATAAAGTGCTCATTCTCCGTGAGATTAAGTTTCAAAATAAATCTGAATGATACATTATCTGTCAAAAGTTATGTCATACTCATCTACATCAAGTAATTCCTTCTCACTTGAATTTGATATTGACGTGATTCATATATCATAATTATAAAGCAAACAATTACTATGACAAAATCGGCTGAATATTTTTGTTCGTAGTGAGGAGGTAAAAACTGTACTGTGACTCTCTACACGGATTTAAATTCAACTCAAGCTTCTAACAGATATAAACTCTTAATCGATTCTAGAAATGTCTCTGAACAATATTCGTATTAGTTATAAATAAAGTCTGATAACAGGTATGAAAGAAATGCAACGCGTGCGTTATGCTGTCAAGCGTCTGATTTGTAACGAATGGAATTCAAAGTATTCAGGTCAAACTGAATCAGATCCGTAGCGTTTTTCGTCGATTATGATTTCATAACTCATCGCCTTTTCTTCCAAGCAACCAAACGGATTCCATGCTTATGAATGTTTGGGCACACTGGTAATGCCTATCATGTCATATCAAAAACTTATCAAGTCGTATTAGTTGAATGCTCATGCATACGTTATGGCTTAAATGTTTCGTGTTTTTAAGCGTGAACTCATAGCGTTGCCAAACAGTAAGAGTTCATTGAGAGCGGGAATAGGACAAATAAGGAAGTGAATTCTACGACAGCAGTGCTCTAAGCTCGCGAGAATCTCCTCTAGCAGCTGCAACCTTCCTCTAGCGAAGAACGTTTCGTAACCAATTAATTAATGCATATTTTTAGATTTTCACAGTTTGTGCAGAAATTTTCTAGGCGAAATTAACTTAGTATGCGAGTATCATAGATAAAATTGTATGCTCAGAACACACACGATTTTTCTATGTCAAGTACTTTTGAAATTTTTGGAGCTGCAGTTTTCATTTCACAGTTATACGTTTTCACCATGCACTCGATTTTTAATTTTTACCTCAGTCGCTGTACTCACGCTTGTATGCATACTTTTTAATTACCATGCGTAGAACAAACACGTGAGCCGCGTCCAGAAAGATGGAGGACTATTTATTAGTAGAAAAATATTCTATTTGGAACTAAGGTGCTCCTAAATAGCAAGTGTTGTGAACTACAAAGACTTACAAGCCGATAATTTTAAAAAATGGAAGAGAACGTGAAAAGTAGTGCGCACATGTGTACTTTTATTGATGAAATCAGCATTGAAGAGTTGTTTAAAGCAATTTCCGAAGTAGGAGCGAAAAATGTAGAATAGTAGGATAGGATGGACTCTATTTCGATGAATATTCTTCATGGTTCATTTGAGAGTCGAGTCGTGAGAATAAAAGCCATCGTACATTCAGGGCCGTGTAAATCCAGCCATTGATTCATAAACTTAGGACCAGAGCAGCTTCACCTAGAGGGACTGTCCAAGCCATTAAGACATTGAAGCTATCGAGAGGTAATGCCGATGACGAGTGGACGGAGGTAAACAAAACTTTTTAATGCCACGATAAATAGTGAATTCCCCACGGAATACATCGAATACACATCAAAAATTTGTTGATTTATTGATGCATAAAAAGTACCTTGATGTGTAAAAAGGATTTGGATGCTCTTTCTCGCAACTCACGGAATTTGAGTAGAGTGATGACGCCGGACTGCGACCGCAGGGTGACGTTCTGCGGTGCTTCGTATGTCATGTTGCATATCGACGGCCCATAGTTGTAGGACACAGCTGTACAATAACGATCTTCGAGGCACAAGTGCCTACACATGCCTGTGTAGTAATAAAAAATAGATCTTGGTGGTACCTTGATCACTAATTGACTGCGTTTGTCGTTTGACTAAATTTAATTGTCTCAGTGATGAACAAGTTCAATTGCCAATGTTTTCGTGGTATTCGGTAACGCTACATAAAATTTAACTTGAAATAAGCTCGAGTTTGCTAATTTATTTACAAATATGTACTCACATATATCAATGACTTTTTTGGATAGGGTACGGCTTTGAAGGGTTTTGTCCTTTATGACTAAACGGAACCTTGCAGCAGCTGCGGCAAGCAAGAGCAGAGCCAGCAGCAACACACAGATGAGGCGGACCATCTCTCTATGCAACTGTCCACGTAGAAAAGAAAAAACGGTTAATAATGAGAGTGTACGATGATACCAGAATACTGGTCTCAAACGATCATATCCCTGCTCATATAGCTATGCTTTCAATTTTTCAATGGGTCGTTGGTGGAAAGCTGAATAATTAGGTCACTTAGTTAAAGACACATTCACGCTTGAGAGTTAGGGCGTGTATTTGATGCATCTGGGCTTTCGAGCTCACGAATGTATGATGAAAGCAATCAGAATCAGTCCGAGTACTGGTGCTCGATTCAAATCTGATTTTAACCTTCAGTCATTTAAGTGAAAACTCGGTCCTAGAAATAGCTTACTTTGCATAGGGACAATAGGCACAGGCATAGTAAAGAAGCATGGAGGTTTTCAGCGTGATTGAACTTTTCTTATTAAAGGTGGGCAGCTTTGCATGTTACATGCGACACGAACGCTTGTGACCTTTCGTGTTTAAGTACGAAGGACTAGATTGGTCTCAAATTTCGTGACACACAATTTAGTTTTGGGAATGCTTAAAACTACAACAGATAAGAATATCCAATGAAATGCATTTCTACACTAGTTCACTCGCTGCTCTTAGTGGAGTTTCCTCTTAAAATTGTTCTGCGACTTGTTCTCTTAAGTTTTCACTTTCATCATAATAATTAGCTTCGCAATTTAGGAACAGATGGAGTCAGTTTACAGTGATACAGGGCGCAGCAACATAACTTCCTTTTTTCAAAGCAAAACGTTTGGATAAAAGGAAGTCATGTTGCTGCACCCTGTATACTGAAAGTTTTTCCTGCCCCTGTGGTTAGCATTCCCTATTTCTTCAACCGAATGGATTAACATATTTTCTTCTGCACAAATGGCGTCTGCGTGCCAAAAACTATTCAATAACTTAATTGGGTAATAATATATCGGACATTCAAGATTAATTTCGACCCATAAAAAATGAAAACTTTTCCCCCAACGTTAGATACGGATTATGCATAGAGTAAAGTTGCATTTATTTTACGGGTAATTTGATTACAATCTGAGGTCTAAATTTATTCAATTAGAGCTTTAATCTGAATGCCTCCGATACTTACATTTTCACTAGGAGGTCAAAACCCATCTAAAACTTTTATACGAACTGCATTTACGAACACAAGTGTACTTGATCCAGTACGCCGTGTGCAGAATTCTGTTGATAGATGTGAATAATACTACAAATCTACTGCTGGATACTTTGCTGTTCGGTCGGTACTGAGTTACTGGGTACTGTGCTGCCGGGTACTGTGCTGCTGGGTACTGTGCTGCTGGGTACTGTGCTGCTGGGTACTGTGCTGCTGGGTACTGTGCTGCTGGGTACTGTGCTGCTGGGTACTGTACAGTATTGCTATCGCAGTGTGTGAGCAGAGTCACATAAGCAGACGTCATACGTGACAGGATACCTGAGCACACACAGTGACAAAATGCATAAATTGGCTGTTTCAATTTTACCATGTTGCAACAATCACAAGGAAATTACTTTGGATTGGGTTTTATTGTTGTTGATGCCTTAACTTTTAAGAGTAACTGTGTTCCGCATGCTTTTCATTATATGAAGAATAACATCATTACAACATGGATTTGCTTGGTTGGCAACTATTTTTTTTTAATAGATGCAGATCGCACCTTGTATAATTGCTATTTGTCGTTCATGTTTGATTCTAGAAAATGAATGTTGGGAGTGACCAACAGGAGCTTAGAAATCAAGAAGAAATCATGTACATGATACAGGAAAAGAATGAGAAATTCTACAATCAAAAACAGATGTAATATTTCTAAAAAAATAGTAGTGTTCTTACGAATACTGACGACCCGATGTCAGTGATCGGCACTAAATACGAGTACATTAAATGTATTTAAATACTACACACTATATACATGAAACGTATTTACATTAGTAAATACTTCCTCTTACAACTAAATTTATATACTGAAGAATCAAGATACTCGTATATTAAGTGTACGTAATAGACCTAAACATATAATTCCTTTAAAGGGATTACTTTGGCGCCACTTTTGAGCATACGTGTGTTGTACTGTCACACACGTATGCTTAAAGTGGCAGGAAACTAGCTTCACTATAATTGACACTGGACCAGAATTTCACGCAGCAGGACTAACAATCATTATTGTCGAAAAATTTGGCTGAAACCCTGCAGCTTACAGATCACGTGGAAAAACAAGTGAAAGAAGTGTAGAAAGAATCATTTCTACACATTTCTAAGAATCATTTTTTTACCATTTTTCATTTAATTTCAAAAACAAACATCAATACAGTTCCGTGACATCCAGCCTATACGCTTCTGCATTATTTTTATAAATTGCCGATGTATGACGATGCACAAAATATCTATGCCGACATAATTTAGATACATTCTTTTGAGAAGTATTCCATGAGACAATTAGACAATTAACTAGCTTCACTATAATTGACACTGGACCAGAATTTCACGCAGCAGGACTAACAATCATTATTGTCGAAAAATTTGGCTGAAACCCTGCAGCTTACAGATCACGTGGAAAAACAAGTGAAAGAAGTGTAGAAAGAATCATTTCTACACATTTCTAAGAATCATTTTTTACCATTTTTCATTTAATTTCAAAAACAAACATCAATACAGTTCCGTGACATCCAGCCTATACGCTTCTGCATTATTTTTATAAATTGCCGATGTATGACGATGCACAAAATATCTATGCCGACATAATTTAGATACATTCTTTTGAGAAGTATTCCATGAGAAACCCCCACAAGATTATGATCAACGGGATTTTATTTCACATATTTTTGGGACTTAGCGTTCTTCAGGGTGGATAGATAGGATTTCCGAGCAGCACCCAAGGAGGCATGCTGATACTGTCTGTCCTCGTCAGTGTACCTTGGAATTTTAGCATTACCCAACAGGAATTCAATCGAGCTACCTATCTCAGTGTAACAAATTTTGGTTGCACGAGTCTGTTGTAGGTTTCGTTTTTGTATGTAAGTAAGCCTTACTCATCCGTTTTCTTCCTCCGTGTCTCTCTCGTGCAGAAGGCCTCAAACACGACCATCTGAACAAATGTCTTCGATTCGTAATCTGTAACCTTCATTCTTTCATTTTTGTTTTTCTAAAATACTCACTGGCCTTGCTGAACGCCTTTGAAACGCCAGGCTAATAAGTCTTTTACCCGTATTATCCTATGTACCGGAAATTGTAATAGCAAATCACCTTTCAACACATGTGGACAAATCTAACTTACTTCATCAACAGCAGTGCACTATCAAAAAACATACCAGCACTCAAGACGCGCTTCTTATCACCGAAAAAATATACACTGACTTAAAACGTTTGTCTCTCGTATAGCTTGCGACAGTGTCAAACACAAACAGCTTTTGCAGAGAATATCGAACTTAGGAATCGACACACAATGGTTTCAGAGCTATAGAAGCGCTGTCACTTAGTCTGCCTAGAAAACACAAAATCCCTATCCATACGAAACGATTTCAGCGGTTCCCAAGAATCTTTTCTAGGTCCATTTCAGTTTCCTGTTTTCATCAATGATTTCCCTTCCATGCTTCGAAACATAAGAATTTCTATGCATGGAGATGATGAAAAAATGTTAATGACATATGCTCTGGCCAAATTACCGAACTCGAAAACAAACGCTGAGAACCTTTTAAAAAATCCAGTCAAGGACGACCAAAATGACTTTTTATTAAACGGAAACAAAACGCATTGGATCATTTTTGATTCTAGGGATACAATAAAAAGCTACCAAACTTAACTCTAACAATAGGAAATGATATAATTGAACCAGTATCAACAGTAAAAATTTGGACGTATGGTTTGATTAAAACATGGCTTTTACATCCCATGTGAAGGAAAAACATTAACGGAACTTCAATGTTTTTTATCTCCTGAAGAACATGCCTGACGATAAAACTAGACAATTACCCATTCAATTTCTAGTTTTATCAAGCTTTGATTACTATGACTTAGTCAGGGATGTATACCTAGGAGTCTTCAAAGGGAATTACAGATATGTGTGAATTTTACTGCTAAGGTCGTATGCAAAGAAAATTTCAGTCATGCTACCCCTTTCATGAAAAAGCTCAACTGGACCTCGATAGAACAAAAACTGCTCATTCACAAGGTCAGATATGTATTTTCCTCTCTTTATAACCCTCAATGTACCCGTGTAGTAAAATTCCTCCCTCCCACTGCAGAGTATAAAGCCAAATTGAAGACATGGTATTATAATCAGTTTTCGCTTGTCCAATGCTGGACAAAGAACTGTAGTAATCTCAGCTGCATTGCTTGGGAAAGAACTACCCTCATATATGTTGATAAACCAGTTACTATAGAGTTTCAAAACGAAAGCGACGTGTCGCTTTGAGTCTTAAAGTAGTAAACAAATGATGAGAACTTAGTAAGTTATCATGCTTGATTTAACAAAATTAACTTTGTAATGAAACAAGCTATTTGTTTCAAACATGTGCTGGTGTCCGGCAATTTTCGTGTTGTGCTATAAGATTTGCCATGTAATTTCTAACTCTAAACTGTGCTTAAAGGGAATAGCAACTCTATTTTGCCTCTATTAGAATTTAAATTATGGCAACTCATCGCACATGTGCCTTTCCTATCTCATTTACCGTCATTTTCCGGTATGAAGTGACAGGTTTGATCAAACGAAATGTAATTCTCAGTTAACTACAATACTAATTTAAAATTTCATAGATCGGAAGTTGATAGGAAACAAACTACGTATTTTACTCTGTGCTTGTCTGTCAGCTCATTCTTCTTATAAATCTTCAGTTATTTTCTTCGGAGTGTAATCATAAAATTCATGTGTCAATGTTTTGTTACAATCAGATTATGCAAAACTTTGAACTTTAGTCTACTACAGCCTTAATTGTCTATAACAAGATCTAAATCTTGGAAATTCGTGACTTGCTTCAACTGTTTGCTCTCATTGTGATATTTTTCTCTGATGCGTAACATGAAATTTTATTAAACACAATGAAGTTGTAAGTTAACTGTAATAATAATTAAATTTTATTTATCATATTCAGATCACACTAAGCGGTTGAGTAAATTAGAAATTACAACTTTTGGTTATACTTTAGCTCGTATTTTCAAATTCAAGAGTTTAACTTTGTTGCCGGAACTCAAACTATAATATCGTGTTGTATATGAATTCTTCCGAAGCTAACACTTTGTTGTGCTATAAGATTTGCCATATAATTTCTAACTCTAAACTGTACCTAAAGGAAATAATCGTTTGTATCACTGTTATATCACCTATGTACTAAATGTAGAATACTTACCATGTGAGGATTTACAATAGTGGTAGTCGTAGAAGTAATAAACTTTTCTCAAGATTTACAATAGCGTCACTACAAGCCGTAAGATAGCGTTAAGAATTGAAAGTCTGATTCCATGTACTGTGGAATTATACTGTACTCTGTGATTTATGGGACTAAAGTTAATTTATTTATTTATTTTAGGGGCATCCGGAAGTTGCAGCCAATTTCTATACGTTCCGGCTTCCTGCGCTCAATTTCTTGCAGCTCAAGATCTCTATGTTCCAGTTCGTTACATTCCAACTCTCTAGATTTTAGCTTTCTACGTTCAAGCACTGAACCTCAAGACATGAGCAAAATTGACGAAAATAACTAAATTAACAATACATAGTGCACATAAATATAAGAATAGAATAGAATAAGGCAATAGGAACGAGCCGTTTGGCCTATTCTTGGTTCAATACCGAAGTCCCATGCCGTCTAAAGTAAATCCATCAGTCATGCACGTACACCTTAACCACGTAAGTCAATTTAGTCGTGTGCACACATATCACTCACGCACAGGCGTTTATG
>VCRD01002040.1:74049-88768 GCA_006783055.1 Trinorchestia longiramus
AAAATGCTGAGCTGTTCCTCTACCTCTTCTACTGTAAATACGCCATCTGACAGGATTTCCTGAGTGTTTAAAACATGAGGTTGCGGGATTTCAGTTAAGTCTTCGTGAGTGAACACAGAAGTAAAGTATGTATTAAGAATTTTGGCTTTGCTTTTGTTGTTCGTTTGTCCTTATGTCCTTGTTTGTCTTTATGTCCTTGTTGTTCCTTATCCTTATAATTCTTATAAGGATTATAAGGATTATAAAAATCATCAGTGTTTATTAGCCTAAAATTCTGGGGTACGTACATACATACTCGTACACAATTCTATTAAGAAAAACCATACCATTTCTTTAAAATACATACAAGAAAAAACCTTGTCAGAAGGTCGATCTTCAAATAAATGAATGTAAACGGTGAAGTAACAATCTTAGGCGTCTCCTAGAAAATTTAACCACGTAAATCATGATCAATGTATGATTTAGGAAGTCAAAAAAATAAATCAACATATAAAAACAATATTCCACCGGACCATAATCAGACGTGACAGCAAGATTAAACCTCAACCTGGGAGCGAGTTATGCAATTTTAATCAGCAATTTCTCGTGAATCGAGCTTGAGAAAAAAAAACAGAAGGAAATAACACATAAGCCCGTTTATCGTGAGAATGATGACAGTAATTTCTAAGAGGTCCATTATGATGCATGATTTCACTCAACGATTTTATAAAATTTTCAATTTATATTATAAAGTTTTAACTCTAGATCGACAGAAGACAAGGCGTCAATCACGTCTATTAATCATTTAAGTTTCAAAATGATAACATATTACTGCACAGAGTGGGGCAGCAAATTATTGATCAGAACGTTGCTTCATATATTACTGAATGGTATTTAGCCTACCTATATTTCTCTTGCAATGAGCACTGAAAGTTTGAACGAACTCATAGGGCAACTTCATTCGTTTAAAAATTACGTTACGAAATGAAAGGTTTTCTGTGCACCTTGTCTCACCGCAGTAAAGTACGTGCACCAACATTAAAACTTTAAAATAAATTATTATCTGTAAGTGCAGTTACTTGCATTATTTAGTGCATACTCAAGTTTGATTTTATATAGTTCACGGAACGGGAGTCTCCAAATTGTTTAATTAATAGACTGAAGATGACCTGGCCTGTCGAGGCACTTGGAAAATGACGCTCAAGCGTAACCACAATGGGAATCCATGTACTACTGTTCAAAAGTATTACGACAAACCTCTTTTACTTGTATCACATGTACATTGTACACGATGAAAAAATAATATCAATTTCGAAACATGTAAAATATATTCAATAAACGTTAGTATATCTATTTCTAAATACGAAACAAATAAATAGCAACAATAATTAATGTTTAGCGTATTTCAGTGAATACGTTTATTTAATGTTTCAATTATTTTTTAAGATACACTGTAGGAACAATTACACGCTGCTTCGTAAAGAAAATTGAATAAAAACATTGAAGAAATTGGTGATACCAATGGCTGAAAGAATGAAGGCTGAGATCGAAGCAAAAAGGTCACGCACTAAATATGGAATATTGTTGTTTTTCATTTGTTTTGTAGTTGGTAATCTATGTACTAAATACATTAAATGGAGTTTATATGTTTCATAATTTAGATTAATTAATTTTTATTACTATACAATGTACATGCGATAGAAGTAAAAAATTCTTATCTTTATAGTTTTGACTAGCACTTTATATTTGAATGGATTAGTAGATATAATTTAAACTTGTTGATTGGTAGAATAATGAATAGTTAAAACAGTTTCTTTTGTCATTTTTTACAAAATGTGGACGTCGGTGTAGAACCTGATGCATGACCTCCGAAGAACTTCCAACTGTAGTTGCACTATGAGTCATTCCGTTCCTCAACTTGCGTGAAGGGCAAGACCCGGAGTTCAATAAATAAATTTGCTATACTTAAGTATCGACTTCATGATTAACAGAATACCTCAAGTTTTCCAGGGCATATCTACTGTTCATCTTACATAGTACATAATCATTAAGAAACTTTGTTAACATCTGAATCGCTGTCATTGGCAACAGCTCCTAACCACGTAACTATGTCGATAGTGTACACTATTGAGTACATGAAAGCATAATGCTTCATACCTCAATGTCAATGAGGTATGAATATTTCAACAGCAAAGGGAGACGAATGCAAACATGAAAGATTAGCAAAGTTCAATAAATTACTCCTCGAAAGAAGTTACAGGTCAATTGACGTACATGAAACTAAAGCTAGACAGCAAAAAATTTTTATACAAATAACATTATTTTTGGGAGACTGGTAGCGTAATTGTACTTAAAGGAGTAATGATATTTCATTAATACATTAAGATACTAAAGGAAAACTTCAAGATATCGATGCAAAATCTTGAACACGGCTAACGGTTTAAATTCCAGTACGACAATGACCCCAAACACACGTTTAAATCTGTGACTGCATGACTCCAGAAAAAAATACAGCTTTTCCATGATCATAACGAATTCACCTGAAAATATCGTTAGAATTAAAAAAAATGAAGGTTTAATACATTGTCGAGCTCCTAAAGCCTTCTGGAATTAGAACAGAATCTTAGAATATAGCTGTACAAAGTTGTTTAAATTTGATTGAAGAACATGAAATCCGTTTGGTGGAAGTTAACAAGATAAAAAGTCATCTTATTGACTATAAATATTGATATTATGTTGTCTTGTTCTAATTATACGAATATTTGTATCGATTCATATTTTGCGTAAAGTTCTCGTTATAGTTGTTAAATTGAAGCTGTCGTTCTAAAAATTGAGTTTAAATTCCCCAATACCATCTTACCCGTCTCTCGTAAAACTATAAAAAATTTCCAGGGTACGCTTTATTATAGACCAAACTAATTGTATAATAGCTATAATAACAGTTCAACATTCTTCAAACATGAATTTGTCAATTTCGGTGACACCGAGACACTCATGGCAATCATTAGTTGATATTTTAGCTGCTTGAAGAGATATACATTCCTGAATTTTCAAATTGATGTTTTCTGTCCCTTTAATTTTCAAGTGCTCCGTAGTGCTCGTACTTCCCAACTCAATGTAAAAAACTATCTTAGTTCATTATGTATATAATTAATCATTATCCTCCATTCTAATTTTTTCAATTTTTCTCTGATTAATTCGCTTAGTTATAGCTTCAATACTTATACCACTAGGTGTAAAGAAACTCAATTATAATTTGGGAAGCCATTTAGGAATATCAACTTTCCTTAATTTAATGGCAACTAGGTTTCCATACGTAGCAAAGATATCAACAGCAGAAGCAACCTGGAACTATTCCAAAACTTTTTGCACATCTGTCTGACTTTCATCACTCAACTCTAAATACTAGGTTAATGCATTTCCTTCCAAATATGATAAAATAAACCTAGCCGATACATTCTGCACCCTAACAACCAAGAGGATCTTTTTCAACCACTCTACAACGTCATCTTTGTCGACGAACTGCTCGATGAATTTTCTTGAAACGACTCCAGCGATTCGCAATATTCATAGATAGCTCCTAATCTACTGAAGTAAATTTAAACAATACAAGATGCAACAATGACTTTTAGTTTTTTAAACACTCAGACGATCCAAACATATACACTCTTCATGGAAGCATCAATCATCTAACAATTGATCCATTTTTAGGACCCCTGATGCAACAAAGCGAAAACAGACTACACCTATGACACTTACGACAAAAGAAGCTGACAAACCCAGCTAGGCACCCGTCCGTTTTCCACGACAATCCTGATCCAAGTGAGCCCTCAGTCCATTCCGCACTCTCAGTACAGTGTATTCTCTGTACTGTAACACAAGTAGTTTCAAATACGGGGGTTGGCCATTTAAAATAGAATAAGGCAATGGAAACGAGCCGTTTGGCTCATTCTTGGGTTGATACCCAAGTCCCATGCCGTCTAAGGTAAGGACTTCGATCACGCACGTAAATTTTCATCCCGTAAGTTATTTCAGTCACGTACACGCACTTCATTCACACATGGACATTTCAGTCACGTGTATTTATTTCAATTACACACTGGCCCTGAGAGTTGGGTACATAGAATCAGTACGTTATAATACTCAGGGGCTCGTAATCCCATATTTCTCGAGACGAATTTTAATGAATTCACAGTGCCAGCAGAAACGATGTTTTCGGGTAGTTGGTTCCAAGTTACGGCAATTTTAACGGGAAAGAAGTTCATAGCTTGGGATGTGTTACAGTTTCTCAGTATTAGTTTTTGGCCGTTATTTCTGGTTCGCATGTTACCATCTCTTTCAAAAAGCCTTTCCAGGATAACATCGTTAAGGCCGTTGAGATACTTATAGGTCTCAATAAGTTGTCCTCACAGTCTTCTTTGTTCTTGGGAGATAAGTTCAAGGTGTAGAAGACGTCTTTCGTAGCTGAACTTGTGCAGTTCTGGAATTATTTTCGTTGCTTTACACTGAGTTTTTTCAATTTTATTAATATCTCTATGTAGGGTAAGAGACTAGAGTTGCACTGTATATTCCAAATGTGGCCAGACGAGAGCTTAATAGAGCAGTAATAATATGTTCTTTGACTTGTATTCAATGTTTTGTGCAATGAAACCATGAATCCTGCTAGCGTTTCTGACGCTTTTTTCAACTTGTTTGTCATGTTTGAGATTTTCAGTGACAATGACACCTAAATCTCTTTGTTACTGGACTGTTTCAATGGGTATGTCATTCATCGTGTGTTGGAAATGCCGGTTTTTGCATCAACGTGCATTACTGAACATTTGTCAATGTTGAAGCTCATTTGCCGGGTTTCGGTCCATTTTAGAAGACGGTTGAGGTCTGATTGGCTAGTTACTCTGTCCCTTTCGGTAAATGCTTTGTGACAGGTTTCGTATCATCGACGAATGTGTTAATTTTACTGATGATGCAGTTGGTAACGTCATACCTTCGTCAGTAGTCCAACGGGAATAGATTGGTAAATTCCTTAGTATGCAGGTTGCCACACGTTCGAGCGTGAAGCAACTGCCGGCATCATCATGGTGTAAACGATTCTAATCAATCAATTTATTCTTGAATAGTTATATTATTAGAGTTCAAACGTTGGGAACGTAAGAGATTTGACCTCCATCAGTTCTTCAAAAATGATGGTAAGTACTTGTAAAAAGATTTATAAATTTCCAGGCTAGCATTCCGTGCAACAAATCATACTTACTGAAAACCTGAAGTTCGACTAAATTAGGACGGACTTTAGTTTTTCTAGCCAACACGATTATGCTTCAAAATGAGAGACAGGCAGGCAAGACTCCGTTCGTTCATGATTTATTTAGGTACATCATCATAAGACTTTTGCTTCCTACTCATCCTGAGTGTAAAGCTTGGAAATCAATATAAAACCACAAAAAAATATATGTCATTGCACAACATATATAAATCCAACATGTCATTTATAGGTTCATTACCTGGCAACATTTTCAAAGAAAAGGGCAAGGCCTAGCGATTGTCTTCATGACAATGCATCTTTCACATTTCATACTCGCAGCGACTAGTCGCACTAGACAATATTGAATAGGTAACCCATAAAACAGCATGGCATTCAACCAGCTAATAAAATGTAGGTTTGTTAACCCCAAGTGTCGAGTGTAATCATAAGTATACTTAGAGTCGTGTTGTCAGTTGTGTTGATGTCCATTGCAGACTAAGTATTAGCCATTAAATCTCTCCGATAAAAATTGGTAAAATTCATGTGATCCATCTGATCTTGAAACTTAGTCCATCAGTGTACCATCAGTGTATTCCAGCAGTGTATTTCCCATACACTGTAGGCATAAGTTAATGAAAAATAGGGTTTAGTTTCATACACGCAAGATATTCTTATTCCAAAGAAAAAATTTAGCTTTCGTATTCCGTATTACCTAACAGGCCTTTCTCATTACTAGCAGCCATCGGAGATTTAATTAAATTTTCTACTTGTGAACATGAAATTTCTATTCATGAATATGTATCTCGTTTCTGTCATCTGCTCAGTGTTAGTTTTTATTACCAATCGCGTCTGTGCATCAGTTAACAGTGGGCTGGATACCCAGGCAGAAAGTTTTACATTTTCTCATGTTAGGAGTAATTGATTTTCATACCATTTTTTATCTATGTCTTAGTTCTGTATTTCTTTTCCTACTGCGTGTTTCAGTTAGAAGTATGTCCCAATAAACATTGTTATGATATATATAGTCGATGATACTGTGAGCTATTTCGCTGTTCACCATAATCACCTGTATGGTCTTTGCATTCATAAAACAGAAGCGCAGTATGTAATATCTCACTTTAATTGTAAACCCCAGCACTGTCAAGGTCATGTCACTTAGTGTACTGAGAGCATTTTCATTTTTGAAATTCTTCATGAACCTTAAGTATACCAACTACAAGCATGACATGTGAATTAGTGTGTCAATGATTGTAGTTTACCACCTTCTTGGTGCTAGTATTTTTCAGCATAAAATTTTCGTTCATGTTTCGCAGCAACTATCGAGTCGAGCTACAACATTTATGTTGTTTGCTTTTTGATGATGAGGTTAATTTTATCTCAAGTCATCTACACTCTTACCTCAGTCAAACATTTTTTTCAATTAAACGACTTTCAATTGTGTCTTACCACTAGGGACCTTTCTTGTTTAGCAGACTGTGGTATTTCAAAAGTCTTTTAAAGCCTGGGACTATGACTAGTCCTAAGCATAAATGACGATGTCGTTGATTGACAATTACACTTGAATTGTGATCTGAGAACAAATATACTATTTAGAGGATAGGAAGTAATTACGCTAAAATCAAAACTACAAGACTAACTGAAATACTAGTGGCAGCTGAAACAAGATAGCCCGAACGGCCGTCTTCTAATGTACATTTACTAAAGGACTAGTTGATATAATACTGGCAGCCCTAACAAGATAGCATGCATGGCTATCTTTTAATATACATTTACTCAGTCGATACAATACTGACAGCTGAAACAAGATAACATGCATAGCTATCATTTAATACACATTTACTAAAGGACGAGTCATAATACTGCTGGCAGCTGCAAGCAAGATAGATATGTCGCATGGAGACGTTAACACGAAGAAAATTTATTAAATAAAAGATATTTAATTGAAGTGCAACAGTAAATGATCTGAAGTAGAATTAACCTCAAAGTCAAAGCAAAGCATCATGAGTATTGCAGCTACAAATTTCTGAGTGCTGCTACATGAGAAAGGTAATTTATACTGAAACAGCTTTCACTCAACAATTCAGTAGATTACGATGATTGATGTACTAATACACGAGTAGCTTTTCGAGACATATAGCTGCTACATTTTATCTCATTTTTTCATAACATAAGACAATGTGAAAATCCCTGAACTGTGCTGTCACAGTCTGTACTTCTAAGACTATACAGTGCTCAAAAACGTCAGATTACTCTCATCACAATTAACAATTATAGACGCAGGCAGTGAATGAGTTTGATATTTGAATAGTATCCTGAGCGTTGCATTCCTGTTTCTTAAATTCATATATGAGTTACATACATCGCTTCATGACTTGAACCACACTGCTACCAACAGAATCATCACACATTCTATACTAAAACAGAGATACCAACATAAACATGATTGTAAATGAAAAACTAAAACGCTCAGATGAAGAATGTATATCCATAAATTAAAAGTTTCATTATCACAAATGAAAACTGTCACTGAAGATTGGAATCACACTTTTAGGTAATACAAAAGAGGATCTCTAGAATCCCTCTTCTCTATTTCCTAAAAGTGTCATTCCAATAATACCAGTCTCTACTGGGCTGGTCATAGTCCCTGATAGTAATATTTTTGACTGTTGATGGGGACTTGACACTGTTTTAAAAAGTAGCAATTGTATTGCCCGTTACACAGTTCCTTGGTGATTTTGAGGAAAAAACGCCGCCATGAGTGTCAAGTCCGCCAACCTTGTCATTCGTCCTTGGAAACGTTCCCAAAAAGCGAAAACATTTACCATTGATTTTGAGTTTCTTACATATATATTTCGGTCCTTACGTATTATCGGGAGGACCTTTGATTTTTACTTTTTATTTTTTTTCACAGGGTTTGTTGGTTAGGTTAGGTTAGGTTAGGTTAGGTTAGGTTAGGTGTAATGTAATGTTATTTTATTGTTTTAACCGTTTCAATAAATAATTTACTTTAATTTTTGAGTCGTTTTTTTAAAGGTCCTCCCGATAATACGTAAGCACCTATATTTCTTTAAATCCTGATTACCTGGTCATGACACTCCCCATCTCGGACATAGACCGAAAAATAGCTAAACGACGGGAACAGAGAAAATAGAAAAAATCTGACGATTAGGTAGGAGCGCTGGTTGCTGTCAAGATTGGTACTATTTCTTGGACGGCCCTCTTTATCGTCACCTTACGACTGGACATATTGCTGAATACAAGGTCGAAGAACACAGAACATACGAGGCCGTCTCTGCCTGTGGATATAGCAGAAATGCACTCGAAGGGCCAGCGATTGTGCTTTGTATGGCAGTCATGGACGAACTCGATGTCGTCAAGCTTGGTTTTTCGAAGGCGAACTTAAAACTTAGCAATTCACTAGAACTTAGTGAATTGATCGCTCATGCTAGAATTTCATCGGCCAATCAGTGAGGTGGCAAAGTGGCCTTGAAGATAGGCGAAGCGACGAGAAAGAGACAGAGTAGAGCCGGTGCCGACCAGTTTAGGGCGCAATGCTTTCGGTGTAGTGGCCGTCACATGATTAAAAATTGCAAAAGGGGAAACGATTTAAATGCAACAAACTGGGTCATGTTGCCAGTAAGTGTCATGAGCAAACTTTCGAAAACGAATAAGGGGTGACTATTGCACTTGTAGTTATTCTACCGAGGTGAAGGCGTACGCAGGGGGTTTACCTATTGTTGAAGTGATAATTAACACGTTTGTTGCGATGCGTTCCACCGGTGGGTCACTGAGGTTAGGTTCTGTAATTTTTTCCAAGTCTTTTAGTGACTATGCGTACAAAGTGAAGTTTTACACCAATCAGGCAATCGCAACAAACGTGTTAACAAGGAGCCTACAAAGGTGCAGGTAGACACAGGATGTACTATGACAGTTGTCTATTTCAAGTATAGAACCCAATGTGATGGTGATGGGAGTATTAGTGCTTTTGATGGTCGAAAACTTGAGTGTAAAGTTGCGAATAATGTGAAATTAGTGGTTAAGGGAAAATTTCTGGTACTCGGGAGAGCCGTAGTGTCCAACCGGTTGGTTGACGCTGTAGATGTAGTGCTTGGTACTGACATCAATGACCAGCTGGACAGGGTAACGTATAAGCTCGGGAAGATCGATTTCGGCTCAACTTGTGTTTAAATGGCATTCCAGGCAATAGAGCAGGTCGCTAGGAAAGAAGTGCAAGGGTGGTTAGTCATTGATGACTGACACATTAATGCAGAATTTAATAGGTACTATTGAGCAGTAAAGTGTTGTTGGAACAATAATCAACCAGTTACGTCACGCAAAAGAGTAAACTGAAATGAAGGGACGCTAACAAGTTCGAAAAAGGAGGACTTCAAAGAGGGAGTTAACAGATGGATTGCAGAAGGTATTCTCCTACCGTGGAAAGAAACTGCCGATGAAGATATTCTCGCAATGATGGCTGTAGAACAGCCAGCAAAGAACAAGGTGAGACGAGTGTTGGATTTCCTAAACTAAATGCAAATATTGGGTGCCATACTGGTGACGATGTGATCTATTGCTAAGACGAGACATTACGCAAATGGCGACGCAAGGGCGAAAACATGTCAATAGTAGACCTGAAAGCAGTTTACTTACAATTGAGAGTTGATGAGGACCTACACAGTTACCCTGTTAGTAAAATATAAAGCGTGAGCGTTCTGCCTCACCCATCTAGGTCTCGGACTGAGTACATGTAAAAAATATTAAAGTACGTGATATAGCCTGGATGAAACAATTGAAAATGCGACTAGCTCGTATATCGATGATATCCTCGTTGATGAGACCTAAGTTTCGGTTACATAGGTAGTCAGCCACTTTAATAAATTCGGGTTGATAGCAAAGGTGCTGGAATCATTGAATGGAGGGGCAATCTTAGAGCTGCATCTGTTAAAGATCGGAGAGGAGCTAGTGCTTCACATAGGCAATAAAATTTCGGATGTTACCGATAAGTTTATGTTAATTAGGCTTATGATTGCAACTCTACAGTACTTTATAATACGTATTCTCTCACCTTTGTTTGCTTTGTTCAGCGTTTGGCAACGCTTCGCGTATTTAACGTAGAGCCCGTACCACTTCCTCCAACCGTGCACGACCGTGCTCAACGCAAACAAAAGAACCGAAAATTGCGACAAACCTCTCCTAGAGCGTCAAGCATTCCTAAACTAGTTTAATAACTGAATATACATAGCCTAACATTCTACGAATGCAAATCTCCACGACAGAGAATAATTCCAACACACAACCAGCACTTCCAACGAGTAACAGAGTCTCTCTTCGCTCTGACGACCGACACAATGACGCCTACGCGCTCAGCTAACTGGCGCGTCGCAAGCTACCCGCACTCTCTCGTGAAAGCATAGGTGACTGCCATTAGGTTGCCAACTACTTATTTATACATTATACCAGAGCTTACAAGGAAGGATTGTTTGCCGCCCACAGGACATTAGTGGGACCGAAAGATCCCACTGGGAGGACTTCGTAGGTAAACATGCAATGTACATGATTTGAGTAGTTGAAAGAGGAAAAGTAGAAGACCCAGTTAGAGGAAATTGGTCAGTACTCCATGTTCAGCATGGAGTAGTATTTGTGATGATAGTAATGATGATGTATAGTGATGTGTGATGATGTATAGTGATGTGTAATGATGTGTGAAGGTGAATGGGTACGTGTGAAACTCAAGCAGTATGTGACTATTAAAAGCCCAACGCAACGGTCGCACTCTCGAAAACACTAACACCCAGCACGCTATTATGAAGCATAAACAGTTTCGATCATCAAGCCAGCTAAATTCAAGCACTTAAAATATGTTCGACGATCGTTTCGAAACCATGTGAAGCATCTGGCTAGTAGTGCCTAACGGTCAGATAAACACAGCATACTTTTAAAGCAAGAACCAAGTGCGAAAGGAGGAGCTAAAAGTCAGGAGGCGTGTTTCTAGGAAACACTAACGAATTATATAAGCAGCTGTCGGAAAATCAAGGGAGTTCAAACGTGCAAGACGTCGATTGGGTGAGCAACAGTGTGAGAAGCGGGGACGATTTCTGCAGGGGGCACCCTCGAGCTAGGGGCAGGCGACCGACTTTAAGGAAACAAAAGAAGGAAAATCTCCTCGACGGGAGTAAGAATATTTCTGGGATAGGAAACAGAAACATTAAGCCTACAAACAGTATAAGCGTATTAGGGCGCCTCTATCAAGGCATATACTTACGGAGGTTTTTCTCTCTTTATAGAGAGTGAGCTACTTCTCGGAGCAACTAGATCCTAGAAGAAGTTCGTACTCATGAAACCCTGAAGAAGTTCATATGAACTTGAAAAAGTTCTTGCCAATAATTAACTCGAAGAGGCTCGGGATTTCAGCGTCAAATTGGATTCGATGTCTACGTTTTTATCTCAGAAAATCAACAACAGGGACCAAGTGAAAATATTAACTAACATGCTTCAACCCATCGGTGCCCCCTTTAAACCAGTGGAGGTTGGGAAGCAGCGTGTGCAGCATACACACAGTATAAACAATAGAACGAGCCTGTGACAGAGAATTAGAGCACGACAAAGTGGATGCTTGAGTATAGTTACGGTGAACGTAAACTCGTTCAAGTAAAATCGTGCTCAGAGCGGTGTTAGAAATAAATGGCAAGGCCCTTGAAGATGCGCCGTTGATCGGAAAAACGGAGGATTTTAGTCATATCAACACTGCAGAGTTGGCAGCAGTGTAACAGGAATAGTATAACACTAAATACCATCCATATTATACTGTATACACTTTGAAATATAATTTATTATAAAAATATAAATCTTCACTTTCGTCACTAAAAATGGAGTGTAATTTTCCCTATTTATTTTTACCCATTTTTTACCGTTAATGTATGATTCTTGTGACAATTTAATGATATACGATGTATTTAGTGATTACTCTTATTCCTTCTGGTTCAAAATTGTTGGTGCATATCAATTTTCAAGCTGGTGCGCAAATAGTAGTATAAACCATTACGAAAGTTTTGTTTCAAATAAAATACACGTTAACTTAATCATATACTTCACATGTTACTGGAATACATGGAATTGACATTGTACAAAGAAAAAAAATAACAAAAATGAAACACTAAAACTTAGGACTGGATCGGAGGGAGTATTTTATTTGTAATTAATAGTTAGCTATATTGCTCGAAAACTGAAGACACATGTCAGCAACACTTGATTATCGTTCTAGCTTACCTATATAAAGGAGCTCTGTAACGATGCTCACTTGTTACTTTCCGATTCGTGTCCGTTGAGTTGAACACAAAGACTTGGGGGACCTGCCTGCCTCTACTCAGTGTACGTATGTTGTACGCTGTGTAGTTGCTGTGTGATGTATGCTCTCTACTCGTTGTATGATGTATGCTGTGAGCTGTATGTTGACGCTTTACACCAACTGGACTGCCACACAATCCGAGTGAATCGGACTGGCCTATTTACCTCCTGAAGATCTGAAGACATTGCACTTACCCTGTGCTTGAGAACAATGAAATCTGAGTTAAAAGTTACAATTATTTTATTCTCCTAGACTAGAGACAGGTCATTGTGGCATAATGTATAAATTAGTAGTTGGCACCTCAACGGGGACGCTTAGGCTTTCGCGAAGGGCTATGTTTGAGCAGGTTCAGTGGGTTGTGCGCGACAGTTATTAATGGATAACAGTACAGTCTTCCGGTCTCAAATGTTAACAGATATGCTGCAGGAGTGGAATGTTGAAAGAGTGTTTAGAACTGCGTACCGCCCTGCAGGAAATGGAATCGTGGAATGGCACCACCGAACGGTAAAGGCAATCGCTGAAAGAGGAAGAATTTCGTCAATCGAGGCTGTGCATTGGTACAATAGCACGCCTAGATCTGGATAAGATGAGCTTCCTGTGCTTCAACGCAACGGTATACAAATGCGAATGGAGGTATTCGTCAGCGCATACGACAGGAGTAGAAGGAGGCCACCATAATGACTCATCAGTAAGAGCGGGTGAAGAAGAGTGGGTAAAACCACCTAATGGAAATTGCACTACACAGTGGGGCAGAGGCATTGTAACAGGAGTGAACTCATTAATTAATATAGAAGTAGATGGGGTACCAAGACACGTACTTGACGTGCGATCAGTGGTACCCCCATACCAGCTTGGTCGACTGGTGAGCGAATCTGCTTTCGAGCGGGAAGACCCGGGTTCGAATCCCGCTGCCGACATGGTTGACGCGGCTAGAAATACGGCATGGGACTTGGGTAAACAATCGAATAATTATCGAAGTAATTATCCGACCCAAGAATGAGCCAGAAGGTTCGTTCCTATAGCCTCATTCTATTCTATTCTATTTACCTCGAGACGAAGAAGCTAAGGGTGAGAGAGGTGGGGGGCTGTCACTCTTCCAAGAGAAGCAAATGAATGTTGAACAAAGTGGGGGTGAGTATGAACCACAGTGGATGAGGAGAGATAGAAGCCCTACCGCCTGGATCACCGTCTACGTTACAGTTTAGGTGATTGATAGATTATCATTTAGATTTAAATAGGTTATCGTAGTTAAGTTAGTAGCGAAATGTCGATTCTGTAGTAGTAAGTAATGCATCTAAGGTATTATGATTTTAAGATCGCGTGGAGATGTGGCACAATGTATAAATTAGTAGGTATCACTTCAACGGGGACGCCTGGGCTTTCGGGAGGGGTGCTGGTTGAGCAGGCTCAGTGGGTTGTGTGCGATAGCGTCGTGTGTCGGTTCTGTATTAATGTTAGCGAGAAGAGGCTAGGGTCCTGTTTGAAGTACTGGTTGTACGTTGGAAGTAGTCGTTGTCGTGGAGATCTATACTCGTAGAATATTAGGCTAAGTAGATTCAGCTACTAACACTATTATAGGGATAATTGTCACGTGAATAGAGGATGTATGTCACGGTTGGAGGTTGTCGAATTCGCATTGTGCACGGTTGGAGGACGTACATCCGTTAGGTGAAGCAACGCTGACTGAAGAACAAGGCGAAAAGAGGTAAGCGAATTCGTATTATAAAATACCGTAAAGTTGCAACTACTAGTCTTGACAACAATAAAAAAACGTATATTTCCAATAAAGTTGGTACATAAGAAATGTAACAGCATTGGTTTTTAAAAATGCCTTATCATAAAATCCTTAAGTGGTAGGTATTCTATGCGTAGTATCATAGATGATAGAACAGCAGTACCTACGGGTATACATGAACATTCACATCACGCAATGAACGTTAAATATACATGGGGAAACAAATGAAACTTCGCTTTCTCAATGATGACTTAGGAGGTAATCATTGGTGATACATATAAATTCTGACGTGGTAGGTATTATACGCATTTTAGGTGATAAGCGAAATATTTTCTTTAGGTACAGATTAGATTTGACATCATTACATTCAACTGAATTGGATGTTTAACATTCGAGAAAGACCGAAAAAGGAAAATTATGA
>VCRD01002041.1:11037-32010 GCA_006783055.1 Trinorchestia longiramus
CTGAAACAATCATCCATATCACAACTGAAACAATCATCCATATCACAACTGAAACAATCATCCATACTTAATATTCATTCATAATTTGATCCGCTCTTCTACAAATTAATGTAGAATTCCACCAAATAATTTTCCCATATTATACCCGAAAATGTCCCATGTTTACACTAAAGAAACGGACCCTAAGTTTCTTTTCTACGAAAATTACCCTAAGAGTTGAACTTGCGTTAGTTCAAAAATTTGTTTTGAATTAGAACAAGTGATTTACGCTAGCACACAAATGTAAGTTAATTCCACCTCAGTGCCTGCAATTCACTGAACACTGCAGCCAGCGAGCAAAAGTCGTTCAAAACAATCCTTCACAACCTCGTAGGCAAAATTGCCTCCTTCCTCAAAACAATTCTTCATCAAAATTGATCTCAAGTTATCAATTGTGAGTAGCAGCTTAAGTTTGGAGCCCTTGTGTGTAAAGTTCTGTACTTGAACTCGGGTTCCAGATGCCTTAAGTACTGTTAATTTTGCATGAGAGCTGATAAGTCGTACCCTTAATACTCAAAATACTGCTAATTTTGCATGAGAGCTGATAAGTCGTACCCTTAATACTCAAAATACTGCTCATTTTGCATGAGAGCTGATAAGTCGTACTCTTAATACTCAAAATACTGCTTATTTTGCATGAGAGCTGATGAGTCGTACACTAGATACTCAAAATACTGCTAATTTTGCATGAGAGCTGATAAGTCGTACTCTTAATACTCAAAATACTGCTTATTTTGCATGAGAGCTGATGAGTCGTACACTAGATACTCAAAATACTGCTAATTTTGCATGAGAGCTGATGAGTCGTACACTAGATACTCAAAATACTGCTAATTTTGCATGAGAGCTGATAAGTCATGTCCAAGATACTTAAAATATCACTAATTTTCACTAGAAGTTATTTAGTCGTACGCATACAGCTGCTGTTAGTTATTGTAGTGGTCATGGTACTAAGCAGAGTAGTTGCTAAGTCTTCATATAGAACTACACTGGACAATACATCTTCAAAACACGAGGTTTACTCGAGCGATGTAGCTTAATCATCAATTAATAATTCCAATCTATAATAATACACAGTTAGTTGCTTGCTTGCTTGGTCCGTCTCTCTGTCACGCTCTTAAGGATTTAGATAGGAGGAAATTCGGTAGGGTATACATGTATTGTAAGCATTGTATTGTGGATACCAAAGGCACATCCTTCAATGTGGAAACTCCTTCGCAAAGCCCGCGTCCACTGGCAATCAAACGAACAAATTCAGTATAAAACACGTGAATTTTCACGTGTGGGTCTACTAGTTATCAATTAACAAACACCTCTACAAGTTCAGGGATATTACCGCCACCTCACGATTGTGTAGAGCACAAATTCTAAGAAATGGACCACACAGAACACAAGGTGTGTCCCACACTACACAGAGACGTGTGTTGTGTGGGATACGAGTTGCAGGCTTGTGTGTTTTGTGCCTCAACACACGCTAGCAGCACACGCAACCCTGCCGGGACGGTGCTCTTTGTGTGATGAATGGTGCACGCAGGGCGCATGAAACACTACACGCAGCCTGCACAGAGTCATGCACGCATGAAACACTACACGCAGGGTTGAATGCAGAAATGCACGCAGAACTACACACAGACGTACGGAAATATCACGAAATAACGTGCACAGTACAGCGTGCTGGACGCACACGACGTGCGCGTGTGCATGAAAATAAATGCAGACTCCAGCACAACATCATGAACCCCGTCCCTTGACTACGGCCATCCCTAGCCTATCTAATACTAAGAATGACCGTCGTGTGTTTATATATTTATTTATTTATATATTTATTTATATGTTTATTTATTTATATGTTTCGTGTCACTTTCAAAAAAATAAGAGAGATACAGAGCCTTATATACTCGAGTCCGTATCGTGGATACAGAGTTCAGCAGGGTATTGCCCTATGATTCGGGTACATTGTACCCGAATATGACACGAATTGCAGAGTCAATTGCAGCAGTAGAAAACCAAGTGTCTTAGTTTTCACTAGGAATATTGTCAATAAAGAAATACTCAATTAAAACGTTTGTCCTTTGTAAATATATATAAAACTAAATACATTGCATCGCGTTCTTACATGTAATTTTATTTAATATCTTTCCAACAGTATTTGTCATCATTTTTGATGGCACGGGTATTATCACAAAATCTCTGCCGTCATTTTTGACGACTGGGTTCACTAGTTAATAAATAAACAAAACTTCCGTTCGCACAGTCGCTTGAAATCGAATAAAAAAAACAGGAGTCCCGTTTACACAATTAATTGTGTAAAAATTTAAATGAAAAATCATTAATCAAAATAATTTAAAAGATATAGGAACAACAGGATTTTCTGAAAACCCAAGTACCCTATAGAAAAATATCATACTTGCACTCGCTGAGTCGAAAAGACTTACTAACAAAAATATAGTAAAAACAAATCGCATGTAAGTAGCTTTGATTATCACTTTACTCAGTACATTGATTAATACTCACACCAACAATTAAGTCTCGTGTACCTGTACTAAATATGAAGTTTTCACCTGTACAAGACAGTGATAATTGAACTATGGACTGGAAAGTAGCTAGATTACGAGAGTATTTTTAATTAAATAGAGAAAAATAAATGCCGGAGGTCATTAATGCCTCGAAACTGCGAACTAATTTTATCGCTCCGATCCGTGTCTTCAAAGTTAATTAGTTTCTTATTTTAGTATATTAGTTTAGCTTTAAGTTTCAGTTTAATATATATTTAGTTTCTCATGTTCGTATATTAGTTTAGTTTTAAGTTTCAATTCAGTATATGTTTAATTTCTTATTTTAGAACATTTTCGCATAAAATTTTTTTTATAAAAAATCTAACATAGACTCGAAATCTAAGTTAACAAAGCTATTCTGATATTCATGCCGGAACTCGCGTTTCAGATTGAAAGTGAATTGAAAACTCCTCACAAAATCATCATGTAAAATATCAGATCTTATCTTGATATTTACGCAGTCATGAGAAAATATAATTATAATCTGACCAACTGTTAAGAGAGGTCGATGACCAAAACTTAGCAGAAAATAAAGTTCATCATGTAAAATATCAGATCTTATCTTGATATTTACGCAGTCATGAGAAAATATAATTATAATCTGACCAACTGTTAAGAGAGGTCGATGACCAAAACTTAGCAGAAAATAAAGTTCACAAACGCGTGTTAACAGAAGTAAGTTCGTATTAACGATCATGAGTTAGCATTGAAAGACTTACTTCAAGTTTACTGATTATTCTTAACTGAGTGCTGACGAGCGATCACTAGAAGTCAGTTAGTTACATCCACCGAAATTCAATGGTTCAAGTCTTATATCTTATACATATATATATTTATATATATATATATATAAGATATATCTTATACATAAGATGGCATACACTAAGGCACAAAATACACATAAACCTGACGAAGTAACACATTGCAAATGCATTACAAACATGGAAGTATGAAATGAGAAAATAAAGATAAGAAATACACTAGGACATCCCGACAAATTTAAACTATGAATTACCCAAGAAATGTTCAACAAACCTGGTACGAGTTGATTTTTCTTTCAAATTCCTTCAGTCGAATAAGATTGTTTATTCAGAATAACGTAGTTCAGATTGTATGGCATTGTTTACTAGTAGACTCGTGTTTTCCAGCTGAACGTTCGCTAGAGTTCCAGGCATGTTTTAATTTGCTTCTCCATCAATCACGTCTCATGAATTAATTTTTCTGCTGCTAAAGGTTCGCTGTTATTTTATTGAAGAAGCAAATTTTTCAAGGAGAAATAGACAAAAATGTTATATGGTAACGAAAGTCAAATTAGTACAAGACCACACGACGTTAGAACTGAACGACTGTTGTAACCAAACTGACCAAGTCTTCTTTGCATACCTTTCTTGCAGCCAAACATGGGTGCCAGGCGCATAGCATGTTCCATTCGAAAACAACTAAGACGTAGCATATAGATAACTTAAATAACAAACATTTTAACTGATTCATTTTACATTTCAACCCTATTTCAAACCATTCAGTTTTACCGATAAATATCTTCAACTGTTATTTTTATTTGTACCTACTTTTTTGCTGAATGTATAACCTCATTTCAGAAAAAAATTTGGGCTCAATGTCAGGGCACATTATCACTCATTTGCACATACATTTCAATATTTAAAGTTTCAATCTATCAGTATATCAATTAAACTACCATAAAAATACGAGCAGTTGTCATTTATCGAAGTGTGATATCTAATCTAAGCATATCATTCAGTTAGAGGATTTCTTCCTATCTTCTATGCTTGTTATGCGTGAGAGAAACAGACAGAAAGCTTGAACTTGTGGTGGCGCAACGCACAAATTTTACTCGTACGGGAGAGTGTGAAAGGTGAATAGTTTTCCTCATATTTAAGATCAACTAAATTTACGATATTCAAATGTGTGTTTAGTTTGTTTTTAATAAATGAAGGCAGAATATTGTAGGCTCATCTTAGCAATGCTACGTCCTTCAGATTATAGCATTCATTGTGTGTTCGCATACTTTTGATTCCTATAGTATGCAGTAGTGTGATTCCTGAATAAATAAATAATCTAGAGTCCGACTGCAAGTACATTATTAATTTGTAGTGAGATCGCTAGTTTGCACAAGATTATATTTAGAAGTGTTCAACATTTGTTCTATTTATTGCTTGTAAAGCCATAAATTTTAACCTAACTCGTCATGGTACCGTACCAATGGTATGCAGTGTACCATGTCTTATTGTATGTGTTGTACCCTAAGCTTATAATTGTATTGTATCTATCAAATGAAGATTTCATGTTCTAAAACTATTCATAAAGACAATACTGTACATGCAAGATTTTATAATCCATCTGAATTTTAAATCTATGTTGAAGCCTAATATAACATATATACTCTTATGTAGAAAGTAAGAGAATATATTCCTATCTTTTGTCACATCCAAGTTATTTCAACAGTTAATAAATTACTGCTTTACTTGAGTGGACTTTATGGAAGATGCTGGTTGTTATAGAGTTAAATGTATTACTACTAATTCACTCCTTTGAAAAAGCAGTTTTTTAATGTAATTGTGCAGAAGTTAAGGTTATTTTGGTCCAGCCTTGGTAAATATGCAAGTAAAAGTATATGTAGATGATCAAAATACACTGAAAGTTGCATGTATACTTCTACTTTTCACATGAGGGAATACATGTTAGCTATGCAAACATTCCTTTTTGGACTCATTTTATGAGTTTTTGTTTGCTTCACTTTTTTAAGATAATAGAATATGCAACACTTGAAGATAAGCATGTTGCATACAGTTGTTAAAATTGCTGCTCAAATAAAACACTTGGTAGTACACATATGTACCAGCACATAGTCAATGTGTTAATTCAAGAATTCTGTGTCCTGTTTCCTAACACTTTTTTTTAAGTCTTATATTAGAATAAAGGCATTGGCATTGTATACATACAGTATAACTCCAAAAACTGAGAAACTTGAAACTGAGAAAAGTCACAATGTTAAGAGACACAAACTGAGAGAAATCATGAAACTGGGAGGGCTACCACTGCCATTTGTTGGAATGTGTGTTAAGTTGACATTGCCTGCTTAGGTCTTTAAAATAGGATTCATATCCTTTATTGTTCACAAGTTTGTTTTTTGTTAATTTTTGGCATTTCATTTACTTGTTTGCACATTTTTTATGTGTTCAAAATTATTAGTATGTGCATTACATATATAAAAACAGTTGTAGCTTACCTTTAATCCCAATTTCTTGCAAAAATTTGTTCCAAATTAGGAAGAAAACTACATTATTGGCTAAACTGATGCAATTATTTGTCATCATGAAACTGAGAGGCTGTCTCAGTTTCATGGTAAACCTTTTTTCTCAGTTGTAGGAGTTTGACTGTACTCCTGATCTTCAGAATAACATGAAATGGTAGGATTTTTTAGCTCTAGATGTGCATAAATCATCTTTTGTGTCATAAAACAAATAGATTAATTTCAAAAACTTCTGCTCAATATGAAGTTAGTAAAAGTTTTTATAATTATATAGTTTTCATAATTGCTCATCTAGTAAAAATTAGTTTAAACTTCCACAATCATGAAAACTTTCGATTCTCTCATGCCACAATTTAATTGTCTAAGAGCATTCATTGGTGATGACACGTCATGTTTGTGTGGTGTTGCTGTTTTGCCTCTTTACTTCTGTGATAAACTCTCCATTTTTAGCAGCTTTAGCAGCTCAGTCAATTTATCTTATAACTTTCTATGTTCCATGTTCCTATTTGTTACAAAAGGCCTTTTGTTGATGGGCATCAGCAGAGAAAAGATTCCTGTCATATTTTCATAAATGTATTTATGTATATTTATGGAATTAAGGTTAGCAAATTGCATGGCAATTGATTGCTCATCAATATTAAAATTGAAATATGAACAAAGAGCTGCATGTTTTAGAGAGAATTGAAGGCTGTAACAAGGCACTACCCAAACCTGGTCCTTAAGTCAAGTTTAGTTATTTTCATGAGAAAAGTGAAGGATACCACAATGAGTAAAAATTTCTCTAGGTACACAAAAGTTTATATCTTTGGTGTTGGATATGTTCAGTATTAGTTACATAATAAAAATTCTTTGAGATATTGATCTTCCAGCATTATGTTTTGCTTAATATTTATTTCCTATGTATGAATGTCTTTACACATGAACTATTGTAGCTAGAAATTAAAAAATTATTCAGGAATAATAGACTAAATTAGCTAAACATAATGAAAAAATGTTGTCAATTAAGTAAATGGTAAATATTATTGAATTAATCAGTTTATCATGAGGATCTAAGAAAGCACATCAATTGCATAATGTAGCTTTCAACTGCAATTCAAAATTAAAATTAAAAGACTGTTGACTGAAAGTGAAACATGTGGAGTGAGACCTCAGTGTTAAGTTGCAGAAGTTATAATTTTTTATTGTAAATATGAACATACATTTTAATGAACAAGAGCTTCTAAGCAACATTTCTATGCAGTAAGATAACCAACTGTAGCCTATGGTTTGTTGGAATATTTTTGATCTCAATGAGACAGCATTGAATTTTGACACACAAGTTGCCTGTCAAACCACAATCTCAAATTGTACCAGACTGCAAGTGTCACCATCATTCAGTATTATTTCATATCAATTTATCTTATTTCAACTCCTGTCATCTAGGCATTATGACTGCTTATATGCTGAAATTTAAACTATTATCTCCTGTGTACTGAAATGTTGTCAATTGTTAGTTGCACATTGCTTTTTCTATTGGGTCAAAGGGCTTTGTTATAAGGCATTTGTTTCGTATAAAAATTCTGAAACCTACATTTATTCAGGATTGTTTTTGCTGCGACTGATATGCTTTCTTGAACTTAAAATAATTTTGATGTGAGTAATTGTAATTGTGATGAACTGTTCACATAAATTGTCTTGTGTACAGTTGGGAACCATGTCGACCACAAGTCAAAAGCATCGTAACTTTGTAGCTGAGCCGATGGGCGACAAGCCCGTCACAGACCTCGCTGGAATTGGGCCTGTCCTCGGAACTCGGCTCAAAAGCAAGGGCTTCAGTGAGGTAAGAATGCTATTCACTAGCTAAGCTCACCTATCCATCTAATACATTCATGTTACCATCTATCATCATGGTAGCAATCCAAGAAAATTAACCACTTATTCCTGTTGTTATATTCTATTTTATTGACTAGCCATTTAGAAGATGTTAACCACCTACTAACCTCTCTGTGCTCTGTCTAGAGAGTTGCTCAATGGTTAACAGTTGTCAGTAGTGCTCATTTTGCTTTTACATTACTGATACTTCTTAACTATTGCTCAAACATATCCATTCCTTGAAGCATTCCTTGAAGATTCAACTTTAAATTAGATTTCCTTATGCATTTCTAGTGCATGCAAACACCATACTGCATCTCTTCAATATATAATAAAAATATATAAGCTTCAAGATAAGGGGAAAATTTAATTAAAATTTCCTTGGATTGGTGAGAATTTATCCTAGGATGCCATTTTTCAGATGCAAAACTGGAGGAGTTGCGGCTCCATGTCTAATGATTTTTTCCATGTTGTGTGTGTGTTTTCCATTTTCTTGAGGGTACTGTTTGTTCTTGTTAGCTCTATATCAATAGACTTATTCAGTGCATCGACTTAGTCTAAGTTTATGCATTCATGAGTGTGAAACAGTTGTTCATATTATTCATTTGGTAGCAAGTGATGAGTTTACTATCCTATACTATCATACTTGTGTCTAGAGTGCTTGACTTTGTTATGGGTGTTGGCATTATTATCTACCTGTTCTGATACCTCAATTATAAATTGCAATTTTTCAAAAAGACACAGACACAGTCAAAATTTGTTCAGCAAAATAAGTTTTTGATGTACATTTTCTGTTGTGCTGCTCAAAGCTTAAACTGGGTTGGTGTTTTGCTGGTATAGACATGGACAAACTGAAGCTGTGCTGTCACCAAGTGTCTATGATGGAGGCAATGGCAGTCCTCAGTTCTGTATCAGTGTTTGTCACCTTGTTCAATTGCACTTTACTCTATTTATGTAGTGTTATAAAAGTGACATCTCTGTTATTATCAGTGAATTTTATTTGAAATCTACTGCACAACAGTGCTTCTTGTGTTACCAATTGGTCACTGCCAACTGTTGAGTGTAAACACTGGATTAGATCACACATTGTACATATAATACTATAAGATCACATATAGTACATATAAAGTTACGCATAGTACATATAAGATTGTACATTGTAAACTCGTCCTGAGGATGAAAGTAAAAATCCTTCATGCTTATTCTGGCAAAAGGAAAGTGATATCCAAAAGAAGACAGCATGGTATATTTGTTCTATGCTTCAGTTTCTTTAAATATTCAGAACATGTTGATGTTCCCAGTTGTTATTGTCATGGCCTGTTGTGAATTATTTATTAATGAGTAATGTTAATAATTTGTAGCTAATTCTTAAAACATCAATTATTTGATACAGCAATTGCTGCCCTTATTGTGCAGCTTGTGCTTCTATGGCTATTGAACTAGACATTTTCAAGTCACACATACAACTGTAACAAGGACACTAATCTATTGGAAGTTGCTTATGCATGTGGAGTTACTACAGTCGTTAAAGTATTCAGACTATGTTTACTTCCACCCAGCCATTATAGTAACGGGCGGGGCAAAAATCACTTCACACTTTTAAATACTATTAAAACTAAACCTAATAAAGCCAAAAAAGTAGATTACATATCAAATGAAAGAGGAAATCCTGGAGTTGTATTATTCTTTAAGAAAAGCTTTATTATTTTAATATAATATCCTTCGAATGTTGTCCATTACTGTTCAAACAAGTGCGCTTTTTTCACAGTACTTTTTATTACTTTTTCCAAGACACCTGGAGTTATTCTATTGATTTCTTCTTATGTTACCTTTTAATTCTATTAGAGTATTACGCCTATTGATGTAAACCCTTTGTTTAAAGTACTCCCGAAGGAAAAACTCCAGAGGGGTAAAATCAGGCGACCGTGATGGCCAAGAAACGTCATCAGAACGTGAAATTAATTTACCAGGAAAGGCAGCTCTTCGTATTGCTATGATTTTTCTTGCTGTGTGAGGTGTTCCTCCATCTTGTTGAAACCACATATTCTGCATTTCCAAATCTTCCAGTTGTGACATTGAATATTCCTGGAGCATTTGTCTGTAGTTGTTTCCTGTTACTGTCATCGCCATTCCTTCATCTTCGAAAAAGTACGGGCCAATTATTCTTACACTTGTTATACCGCACCAGACAGTAACCTTCTCTGTATGAAGTGTTTGTTCATGAATTGTCCTTAGGGTTTTTAACACACTGGAATCGGCAGTTTCGTTTATTTACGTATCTGCTGATATGGAAATGTGCCTCATCAGACATGATTAAGTGTGAGGTAAAGGTCTCATCATTTGCCAGATCCAGATATGCACAAAGTCTTTTCTTTTCTGATAGTCTGCATAATTTAACTAATGGGTTAGTTGAATTTTATAAGGGTACAGTTGCAAGTCTTTTGTCAGGATGCAACGTAGTGATATTCGAGAAATAACTCGTTCACTGGAACGTTTCCTGGTCAATGTTCGTGGTTCTTGTTGAAGGCTTTTTGAAACATACTGAATTGCGTATGCATTTCGTACTGCTCTCGGTCTACCAGAGCGATCCTTATCGGCTGTTGATGTGGATTCTCTGGATCTTTGAAAATCATTGCAATAATGCAATGTCTGGAAGGACTTGTTCGTTGATTAAATGTTGTCATGAACTCCCTCTGCACTGATACTAATGATCTGTTATGTGTGAAATAACTTTCCACTATTCTTACTCGCTGTTCTTTGCTGTACTTTGAAAAGTTTGAGTAACAATGTAAACCTTTAATCGGTATACTAGATACGAACTAAAACTCCAAGATTTCCTTTTTCATTTTATATACAATCCGTTTTTTTGTCTTCATTAGGTTTTGTTGTATGTAATAGTATTTAAAAGTGTGAAATGACTTTTGCCCCACCGACTAGTTATTATGACTTTATTTTTTATTTGGGAAGTGCGAACAGTCGTACAGAGGGAAGATATAGTATACTAGTGTACCCAGCCGTCAAAAACGACGGCAGAGATTTTGTGATAATACCCGTGCCATCAAAAATGATGGCAAATACTGTTGGAAAGATATTCAATGAAATCACATACAAGAACGCAATGCAATATATTTAGCTTTATATATATTTACGAAGGACAAACGTTTTAATTATTTCTTTATTGACAACATTCCTGGTGAAAACTAAGACACTTGGTTTTCTACTGCTGCAATTGACTCTGCAATTCGCGTCATATTCGGGTACTGTGGACTCGAATCATAGGGCAATACCCCGCCGAACTCGGTATCCACGATACGGACTCGAGTATATAAGGCTCTGTATCTTTTATTTTTTTAAAGTGACGCGAAACATAAATAAATATATAACCACACGACGGTCATTCTTAGTATTAGATACATAATACTTCACTCTATTTGTTTGCTGTCAATGATCAAGGTCCTTAAATTTCATTTCTTGTTTGTGCAATTATTTCCCTGATGTTTTTAGATGCATATTTTCTTGATATTGTTATCCAAGTTTCGTGATGGACTAATACAAATTTCCTAATATTTTGCTTGCAGTAATTTAAGTTTTTTGACGTTATCACTTTTTCCAGGCATATGTTGTGCTAGGCCAATTCCTCATCCTAAAGAAGAACAAGGAGCTCTTTGTTGACTGGATGAAGGAGACGGCGGGCAGTAACACAAAACAGGCCTCTGACTGCCATCAATGTCTTCTTGACTGGTGTGAAGAATTCTTGTAAAGTCTTCAACATTAATAAAGTGTTGCGCCTCTTACTCTAGGTTGAAGCTCATTGCAACAGTTTCTTCTCCGTGGTTGAGATATCGTGACTTAATTTTGGCGTTTCGTGTTAAATTTATTGAAATAGATCTAATAGAACCGTCTTACCAGGTACAAAAAATAACTTATGCTAAAATTTCAGTCTCATTGTATGTAAAGAAATGGAAGAATACTGTGTAATGTTGTTGGTTTTAGGATTTAAATTGCTATGAAATAACGTATTGCGATACCATCATGTTGGACTGCTTTACTTTTGTTTCATCTTCTTTTTGCTGATATTGTTCGTTCCTCAACGTATTTACTTTCTATTTTATTAATGCTACTCTACTGCTGTATTCAATTTTATGTCCTGGATGTGAACAGCTTGTAATGTTGAGCATCGCTACATTTCCTTTTTTTAGGCTGTTCACATTTACATACTCGCGCTAACTAACCTTGAGCCCGTGTCGTCCAGGCTTTGTGTGGTTGGTTTCTTGTACGATTTCATCTAAATAGGGAAATTTAAAACAAATATCCAGATGTTTCACTGGGCTTCAGGAACATAAAGAGCAATCATTCTTTTTATCCTTCTGTTACCAGAGCTACATGAGATTACGTTTTTATCTGGATTTTCTGGGAGAAGTTTTTTTAATATATTCCCCACAGAATTTTAAGGGAATATGTGATTCTAAAGTCAATGTCTTAACCTGAGAATGAAGTACTATTGATTGCCTCGTATTGAAAACTGAAGGTTTAGACATGGCTCATATTGCATTTTCTGTCCATTGATATCAATTTGCACTGCTGCACATCGTCTTACTGCCTCCGTGTTCAGAATTGTCTTGAATACTGTCCACTGATTACGCACCACGACTTCATTTCTTAAGTGTTCTCGCACTTACATGTTGTGTTCATAAGAGATTTCTGCACTGGTGGCGACTAGACACAATACTTCAGCTTTACATCTGATGAAACTTATTTTAAAGCATATATGTAGGTGTTATTATTGCTCCCGTTCTCGTCTCAAAGTCTTAATTATGGCCAAAGTTTTTATGGCACACTCATGTTTATAAAGCAAGGTAATAGTTCTTAGAGAGTCGTACAGTCTCAGTTTTGAAGCTACAATCAGTACGGGCACGCAACAGTTCACGGAAACCGTGAACATTTCTTTAGGGTTTTAATTATGATTGCATCTCAAGCATTTTGAAACTAAGTCGATTATGGTCTAGTTAAGTTCTTTTATAAATCATCATAAAATAGGTATTTTATACTGCCCTCTAGGCGATACTTAATTTTTGTTGGAACTTCTACTAGCGAGAGCTTGGAAGTCTGTGCAAAGAGGCTTATAGCTAATAATTTACTCCAGCTAACTTGTAATCCTCTAAGATTATCAATAAATCTGACTCGACGTTCTAACTTCAATGAACCTTTTTTATGGCACTTGGAGATAGAAAGTCAGCTTACAACCTTGGCCATAAGTGGGCATTAAGGAAAGTACAAGTGACCTACTACATGGGTTGGCATAGGTGTAGTCTTGGACGTATCATTTCTATGCATAAATACTATATATTTTATCTTTACGATCAATGTTCCATACGTGCGAGCTGCAGCGGGTTATCTTGAGAATTATCTTTTGTGCTCATTAGGGCTAGTTGAGATTCGTGAGCTTTTCTCGGGGCACCTTGCCGAATAGGCTGTGTTGAATGTTTTCCTTCAGCACGCATTCCTCTGGGGATACATAGGATTCCCGAGTCCCGCTCAGGAATATACTGTTAGTCTATCCACGTCAATGAGCATTAGGAGGACGCCGCTCTTTGCTATTGCCTGTAGCTACTTACCGCATTTGACTGCATATAAGACGCGACGACGAAGACTGCATATAAGACGCGACGACGAAGACTGCATGTAAGACGCGACGACGAAGACTGCCTATAAGACGTGACGACGAAAACGGCATATAAGACGACGACGAAGACTGCATATAAGACGCGACGACGAAGACTGCATATAAGACGCGACGACGAAAACTGCATATAAGACGCGATGACGAAGACTGCATATAAGACGCGACGACGAAGACTGCATATAAGACGCGACACGAAAACGGCATATAAGACCCAATGACGAAGGCGGCATATAAGACACGACAACGAAGACTGCATATAAGACGAAGTACTGAGCGCAAGCTGGGTTAGTGAGCGTCAGAGAGAAGATTAGCCTAGGCCTACGGGAGGTTTCTAACTTCACACACGAAACAAAAACGTATATTTCCAATAAAGTTGGTACATAAGAAATGTAACAGCATTGGTTTTTAAAGATGCCTTATCATAAAATCCTCAAGTGGTTGGTATTCTGTGCATAGTAGATATAACAGCAGTACCAATGAGTATACGTAAACATTCACATCACTCAATGAGCGTTAAATATACATTTTGAAACAAATGAAACATCACTTTTTCAATAATGACGTAAGAGGTAGTCATTGGTGATACATGTAAATTCTAACGTGGTAGGTATTCTACGCATGTTAGGTAATAAGCGAAATATTTTCTTTGGGTACAGCTTAGAATTAACATCATTGCATTTAACTGAATTGGATGTTTAACATCCGAAAAAGGAAAATTATGAGACTGAAAACTTAAAACATGAAATTCTAATTGTTATTAAATTGTAATTTCTAATTACTGGTTGACCGTTTAGTATGACTTGCTGATGGTCGATTGAATTTAACCATTATTACAGTTATCTATAAATATCATCGTGTTTAATATGAACGGACGTTATATATCAGAGAAAACGATTAAAAAAAACTGTGAATGTCTCAAATTATCAAGATTTGGAAGTTGATACAGATAAGAAAAGCTGTAGTAGACTAAAGTTCTGAGGTTTCACAGTCACTTATTGTAACAAAGCAATTACTAACATTGACGTATGAATTTTTGATTATACCTTCGAAAAGTAAAATAAAATAACATAAAAGAGTAAAAATATATATCTAAAAACCTTAGGAAAAGAATAATCTAGAGAGTAAACACATTTTCATATAAAATTGTATTTAGCTTCAGGTAAAATACAAATTGTTTCCTATCAAACAAAATTGTTTTTTGTTTTGCATTTTGAAAGCTGAAAACTTTTAACAGTGGAACATTTATCAGGTGAATAAAGCACCCATTAATATGCCTGAAATTTAACAGAAAAAAAGTAAAAAAAAACGCTCCGGTTTTTGACAAAATTCAATTCGTCGGTTTAACTTCATACCTGCGAAATTATTGCACGAGTTTGACATTTACGTTTGTTTCGTTTGAATGTTGTTAACTCTACTTCAGTTGTGTGACATAAACACATGGTAGACATATGTAGTATGTTTCGTTACTAAGTTAATTTTGTTTAATCATGCATAGGAACTAAGTTTTCTGTATTTGTTTGCTACTTTGATATTTGAAAATGATGTCACTTTTTTTAAATTCTTAATTGATTGGTTTTCCTTCATATGCGTGGGCAGTTTATTCCAAAGCAATGCACCTGAAATTGAAAGAGCCCTTTGTCCAGCATCGGACAAGCGGAAACTGATGTTAACATTGTGTCGTCGGTCAGGTGTTACAACAATGGTAGTGGGTGGATGGAATTTAACAACGTTGGCAGAACTTTGAGGGCGATACGGAGAGGAAAATACATATTTGATCTTGTGAATGAATAGTCTTTGTTCTATCGGGGTCCAGTTAAACTTTTTCATGAGAGGTGTTGCGTGATCGTTTTTCTGAACTTTCCTTCGCATACTACTTCAGCATCGAAATTCATACATTTCTGTAGCTCTTTTTGAAGACCTTTAGGTATATCTCCCCAGACCAAGTCACAGTAGTCGAAGCGTGATAACACTAAAGATTGGATGGCTAATAATTAATCTACTTTTTTCGTCGAGCATGTTCTTCACGCTGTGAAGGAACATCAATGTACCGTTAATTTTGTTGCATGTTTTCTTCACACGGGATGTGAAAGACATGTTTCGATCAAACCAGGCGCCCAATTTTTTTACTTTTCCTACTGATTCAATAATGTCATTTCCTAACGTTAGAGTTAAATCCGGGAGTTTTTTATTGTGTTCTTGGAACCAAAAATGATGCACTGTGTCTTGTTTGCGTTAAGCTTGAGACCATTTTGGTCGTACCATGATTTTACGTGTTTAAAAGTATTTCAGCATTTATTTTTGTGTGAGATAGTTTGGCCAGCGCGCTTGTCATTACAATTTGTACATCATCTGCGTACATAGAAATTTTCGTGTTTGAGAGCATGAATGGGAAATCATTGATGAAAATAGAGAGCAGAAGTGGGCCGAGAATAGAACCTTGCGGAACGCCGAAATCGTTTTGTATGGGTGATGAAATTGTGTTTTCTAGTCGGACTGCGTGAGAGCGGTTTGCTAGATAGCTCTGAAACCACTGTGTGACGATTCCTAAGTTAGAGATTCTCTGCAGAAGCCGTGTATGTTCAACACTGTCGAAAGCTTCGGAGAGAACAAGCAAAAGCAAGGGAGTGACGTTCTTTTTGTCAATGTCACTGTATATTTTTCGGTGATGTTAAGCAGCGCATCTTGAGTGTTGGTATATTTTCTGTAAGCATACTGGTTTTGATGAAGTAGATTAGATTTATCCAAATGTGTTGAGAGTTGATTTGTTATTACTTTTTCTAGTATTTGGGATAAGACTGGTAAAAGACTAATTGGCCTGTAATTTGATGCAGTATTAACACGTTGCCTGCGATTGCCTAGCTGGTGCAAATCTTTACTTTGTACACACAGTCACTAGAAAGCCTTGAAAAAATTATAGAACCTAACCTGAGCGACCCACCGGCGGGTCGTATCGCACTCAACGTGTTAATGTTACCTTTATGCAACGGTTTGATTATGGAATGTTTCCACTGATCCGGGAATTTGTTTGTCGCAATAGAAGTATTGATTATCAAATGAAGCAATGGTGCTGTAACATTGAAACTGTCTTTGATGTATTGAAGGCTTATGTTGTCATGTCCAACTGCCTTTGTATTTTTCAACGAGTATAAGATTTTACGTATTCCCTGTAGACTAACTGTCCATGTGTCAGTTGTATTTAGTAATTGGCAGGATTTAGGCCAACATCAACAGGTTTATGTGTAGTAAATTTGGATACTTCGTCGAAAACTTTTGCACCGACTTCAGACAAAAAAGTGTTGAAATTAGTGGCTGTTTCCAATGGATTTTCGAATTTCTTCTCTTCTTTGATGTCTTTGTACTGTACTATTTCTTAGATGATTTCCCAGGTTCATTTTGGATTTTTCTTTGCTGTTTGTAGTTCCTTTTGGAAGTACTTTCGTTTTGTTTCGTTAATTTTTTTCCGGAGGGCCATTGCATGATGTTTATAACGGTCTCGTAGAGAGTTGTTCGATTTGTTACATCTAAATTCGTGTAAGTTTTTTCACTTTGCACAATTGTTTAATTTCATCTGTTATCCAGGCGGTACGGTTTAGTTTAACTCTCCTTGCGGTGTATGGTGCGCATTCGTTTAAGGCTCCTAAGAAATTCTCATTGAAAATTGAGACTTGACTGTCAACATCATCGGTTAGTTCCGTGTTTTGAAATTCATTCTTCCTGTCCCATAGTTTTCCCTGGAATAGTTCTGGTGTGTATAAAGTCTTCATACGGTAGGTAATCAAGCAGGATTTTGGTTTCTCTTTTCCTACTTTAATTAAACGTTCTGTCGCGTGATGGTTGGATACTGAAGGTGATATTTCACTGCTGATTATTGCTTTAGGATTGTTAGTAATTGCTAAATCTAAGAGAGTTTTGAAAGTTGTTGTTATGCGAGTTGGTTTTATGGACCATTTGTGATAGATTAATTCTGTTTAGCATTTTGGTTAGCTTATTACTTTTATTATTCAGGTCTACGGTGAAATCGCCGTAAGCATAGAAGAATTTTTTAGTTTCTGAAATCGTTCTAAGTGTTTTCTGAATAAACTCTAAAGAGAATTGTAGAGCTGTAGATGGGTTCTGTAGACGGTACCAATAATGAAAGATTTATGCTTTTTTACCTGCACGTTAAGCCATGCCATTTGTATACCCTCACACATTTCTTTTTCCAATTTCTGTGATGTGTAGACGTGTTTGTTGTAAATGCAAGATCAGCTACCTATATTTTTTTTGCCATCGTATCGGTAAAGTGAGTAGGATGGGATATTAAAATGCGAGCTTTTAATTCTTGGATCAAACCATGTCTCAGATACGCATAAAATGTCGATGTCTTCAGTTATTATCATTACTTTGATGTCATTCAATTTGTCATTGATTTGTCATACGACGATACGACGCAGAGCAATTTTTTGAGCAAACATTGTCGGGGAAAAAGTGCGTCCTATATGCCGTCAAAAACGGTAATAGTCGTAGTAGTGGGTTCAGGTACTAGGCCCATATCCTGGTGGGAGACAGGAATACTCTGCAAACTAGAATAGGCCCGAAGGTTCGTTCCTATAGCCTCATTCTATTTTAACTTCTTACACGCGTGACTCCTCACTTCGGTTGCACCTGTCATGGTAAAATTTCTCACATATGCTTTTACAATCAAATCTTCATTAAGGTTCCCTAAGATGGTCGCTTTCATTGAGCAAAAATGGTTTGTAAACCATTATCGCCTTGAGTTTACCAATAACAGTTCAACCAAATGGTCATCCGCGAAATCGATACGTCGACCATTCGTGAGAGGAAAAGGAAGCTTTTCCTCTCTAATAATAGATGTTCTCAGCGATGAAAGACAAAATAGGAGACGAAACCTTGCAATACGAGGTCTCAACAAGTTTACTCCGTAGTGACTTCAAGTGTTGGCGTCCAAATAGACTCTAATGTACTGAAAGATCTAGCGTTCGAGACAGTAGGGCAGAAATGTGGAGTGTCGTGAGCAATTGAGAGTAAAAAATGTGTAGTTAAACCACATCGCGTTAAGAACATTACGCATTTCGGTGTCGTTGCTCTTATGTCGGTGTTTTAACACTTGTGCACAAGTAACTATAAACTTACGATCTTTTACTTCGTCGAATATCATTTTCAGTTTTAAGAATGAATCACAAACATATTGGCATCGCATGATGCCTCGCTCCGATAACAGTTGCCGTGAGAGAACATAGCTTGAATGGTGTAAAGGTAGAAGCAAAAATGGATGCATGCTTGTGTTTAGGCTGATAACGTTCTTTGTAGTTCCGTGTAACTCCCTACAATTCCTCGAGTGAAAATATCTTCATATTAAAATTTATTTGTGATAAATCTTTAGAACATGTAAAAAATTGTGAGTAATGGATTGGAAGATATAGAAATAATATGTTTTAGGAGGAATGTCAGGTCCGTGACATCGATTAATATATTCTCTTTGTTAGATGCAGCGTGATAATACAGAAACTTCGTCCAAAGGTTGCTTTACTCTTCTAATTTCAGGGGTGTTGCTCATATAACGCAAGTTATAAGTGTAATGGCTGTAGGAATGTCCAGCTATGAGCTGTGCTGAACACGTTGACTCCGAAGTGGTACGTACATATGTGTACCACTGAGGTTAGGTTCTGTAATTTTTTCAGATCCTTCTAATGACTATGCGTACAAAGTGAAGATTTACACCAGTCAGGCAATCGGAGGCAACGTGTTAAATACTCGTCTCTATCTCTGACTCGGTTTTTGGTGGACGACAGCGGTCGCCCAGAACACAACACACTTTATCTACCGACAGCAGTGTTGCGTTTGGCAAGATAACATCCAAACAAACAAAACAGCATATTTCCAATAAAGTTGATAGTTAAAAAATGTACAAGCATTGGTTTTTAAAGTGCCTTATTATAAAATCCTTACGTGGTAGATATTCTATGCATAGATGATATAACAACGGTACCTTCGGGCATACATTCTTATCACGCAATGAACGTTATTTAAACATGGTGCAGAAAATGAAACTTCACTTTTTCGAACGAATGAAAAAGGAGCACAAAAATCATATTGCTCTCAAGTACGTTGGTGAAATATTTCACAGTTTTTCAATCATGTGATGATTGCCTTTCTTGAGAGAATACCGTCATAAACCCTGAATGTTTGCCGAGTGGTTTTGAATTCAAAAGCTTTTGGTATTTAAGTGCCTTGCTCACATGTTCATAGTTATCAATACTAATTTGACCGGCAGACCAGACATTTGTGATAAAGTTACACAAAATAATTGGCAAAAAACACATTTGATTCTAATCAAGATGATAAACAAAATATGATGCAGCATTGAGTTTTCAAATGTGTAACAATTATTTTCAAATGGCAAGCCTTCAGGAGCTAAAGAAACCGTATCATAAAATGAGTAAAAGTGAGACATAGAAATTATGTATCACCAGCTTTGGCTGGGGCCTTTTTTATGGGTTCCAATTCCCTCCAAAACACACATTCAACGGGGTGGCATCCCAGAGTTTTTTGCCTGTGTGCCAGGGTTGTCTAAAATAATTCCTCAATGGCCACCCTGAAGTCATTCCATGTGAAAGAACCTACCAAGTTAGGGCATCACTGGGAGAGTCTGGTCGTCATAAACAACCCTTCACGCTTGGCTGGTAGTTACATTCTAATCCAGGTGACTCACTGTTTAATGTCAACGTCTCTTATTTCATGAATGCACTAGGAAATTTTTCACTGCATTCACAACAGTCATGTTCCATTCTTCATCCAGCCGTACTGGATATCTCATACCATACTCCTCTTTAACACACCTGGCATTCCACTGGTTCTCTCCATACTGTTCACAAACCACATTCATAAAACTCTCTCGCTCGTACTCATACTTATTACATCCTAAACCAGATGTTCAGTTGTTTCCTCAACGCTGTTACACTACATACATAACTTGTTATTCCCCTCATTCTACCTCCATGTGCATGTCCCAGCGTGGCCGACTGGTGAGGGTACCCACCTGCTATGCGGAAGGCCACGGGTTTGTTCCCCGGAACTGTCACGGACTATCTATGCCTGACCATTGACAGCTAGAAAGAGCATGTCCAGCAGCTGTTACACTGGGCGCTTGGCGTAAGCCACACCTCAACCACGCTCATCGACACGCCCCTCAGATCCTCTTCTTCGAACTGTAACGCAGAGGACGAGGATCTCGCTTGAAGCATCATTGCTCCTCTGAAGACCTTATCGATAAGCACTGTCACTATTCATAAGATGTTAGCATTAAGAATTTAAAACTCAATGTATATGTACTGTATACTGTATTGGAAATAAAGTTTTTTTTCACATATATAGCCTTATATCTGGTGGTAAAAAGGAGTTGGCTACTAAAGCTTCCATCATAGAACATTTTAACCTTGAATATGTACCAGTAAAAACTATGCATCGGTTCTTTACCGTTATGCTCAGTGTTCTTGGATCCAAGATAACAGAAGTTACTCCGTCGTCTTAATACATGGACTTTGCTTTTTGAGGATTTAAAAATTATAGATTGG
>VCRD01002041.1:43613-58474 GCA_006783055.1 Trinorchestia longiramus
TAACATTGCAATTGTGATTATCTGCTATAACATTGCAATTGCGATTATCTGCTATAACATTGCAATTGCGATTATCTGCTATAACATTGCAATTGTGATTATCTGCTATAACATTGCAATTGCGATTATCTGCTATAACATTGCAATTGTGATTATCTGCTAGGAGTTGTATAATTTCCATTCAATTATATAACTGCTGTGTATATTATATAATGCTTAATCATTTAATTTACCGTAATTTAATTTAATTAATGATTTAATTTACCATGGTGAGTTTAAAAATGGAAAAACAATTCACAATATTGAAGTCAATATGTTTAACTTTCTTTCATCTGAACGACAAGAAAATAAGATGGTTATTTTATGTCAAATAGAAACTGTGTAATACATGAGCTATTGTAATGTCTTCCCATTACCTTTTCTCTTAACCAAGTATCTATAATAATAAAGCTTTGTTCATAGTGCATCTAAATAATAGCTTTCATTAGTCAAGGATCTTCATTTTTTTATGGATAATTGTTTTATTCCAAATTTGTTGTTAAAATTGATCATTACCACATTCTATGTGCTTTGAAAAAATTGACATTTTTATTCTAACTTGACTGCTTAATGTTGATCACTTTTGCTTATGTTAAAGTTTGAATTCAAAGTATTCATTAATTTTTTCTTATAGATAAACATTGTTTTATCGTTAGGTTTATTATTGCATTGAAAATTCATGTTCCTTGCCTTATAGAACTGTTTCTTGTAAAGCCTGTACTGTGAGATTGACGTTAAATATTGTAATATTTCAAAACAATGCAAATAAATATCTAATTATGAAGATCAATTTGTGTGATCACACAAGGTGAGGGTTAGGACTGATCTCTGTCTGCATCTTGTAGCCTGTGCTGTGCAGTGCAGTGCAGATTTTCTTGGAAGCATCTTAAATGTACTGCATAGCTACCTTCTCTTAAGCCTTACTAAATTCTGTTCCAGAACTCTGTGCATTCATGATTTATTTGGGTATGTGAAGCTCTTTGTAATTTTTTAAATTTCTGAGATTTCTTTATACATAATTGCAACTTGAGGGGTTTGACTGGCAGTGATTGTGTTTAGAACAAGTTCATCAGATACAGTTTTTTCTATTAAAAATATAATATGCCTTTGAATTTATAAAGTTAGAACTTCTGAAATTTGATTAAATTGTGGAAAACATTGACTTGTATGGGTAAGAATGATATTCTTTATTCACTTTTTGTTATATTCAGTATTTGATGCTACATAGCTTTAGCAATCTTAATTCTGAAACAATTTCAAATGGTATTTCATCTAAAAAAGTATGAACACAGTAATACCTGAATCACAAATTATTAAAGAATAATATTGCATTAAGAATGTTATTGTATATATATTGTACAACATCTTGAAATGAGAGTAAAAATTTCAAATCATGGCAATTGTTAATATATGCAAGGAAAAATATAACTGGAAATGAGGCCTAAATAGGAAATGTTTTTATTTATAAAATATTTGTTCAAGTTCTGCCTAGTGAAGGAAATTGCCTGTAGTTTCTTTATTTCTAAATAATGTATACAAATTTCAGAAATTTCCTAATGTAAGAATTTACTCTAATGAATCCCAATGCTTTTCTAAATTCTTTCTTTAAGGCTTGTAAGACTGACTTTATGTATACATGTGAACTAGTGTTAAAATTTCAGAATTTGGATTCTCATACAGATGTTGAAAATACAACAAAGATTAGTGAAAATGTGTGTTAAACATCATTGTGATTTAAGAGCATGCAAAATTTGCACATGCATTGATGAGATATGCTCATGGCCACCTAAGAACATTGCAGGGAACATTTTATTGTATATAAGAAGTGAGTGAATTACATGCTTGCTTGTGTCCAGTCTTGAGGTGCTGATTATTGTTTTACTTTTAGTTGAGTGGAAAGTATGCATGATGATGTCATTTTAAACTAATATGATATGTATGATTTGATGATGTCATTTTAAACTAATTTGCCAATAGAGGAATGCTTTTATTCAAATCATAACTATGGGTGGTGAGTGATGCCCTGGGCTCATGGAAAAGTACCTTGATGATTAAACCAACATTGAATCTGTATTTCTTATCCACTGGATGTTGTCTTTTTGTTTGTGATTATTATGCATTCAAAAGAGAATGTGCAATTCTGGACATGACATGAAAGTAAAGAAGGCATAGGGAAAGTGCTTGCTGGAAAGTGCTCTATGCTTGTATGATGGTACAATTTTTGAGGCTTAACATGCATGCTTTTACTGTTCTTTTGAAATTGTGTACTGGCTATGCTTCCCAAGTGGAGGTAAAATTCTGACCTAATTTATTTGGTGATGTAATTGATTGTGTAGGAGCTGTTCTGTATTAATCAAATTCTTCTCATGTTTCAGAGCTGTTGATCATAGAAGACCTAGCCAATTGTTAGCTAAGAAGCTGGCCATAGCAATACTGTATTAACATCTGGTCAAGAAAAATTCACTCCTACTCGTAAGTTTATTTCCTTGGATGGATGTAGATCTTGAGATTTTGCTTGAAATGATGTGTTTGGCTTGAGGTTAAGGTGAATGAAATACATGGTGTTAGTGTGCTTGACTTGATGTTGAAGTGAATGAAATACACAAAAAATTTGTTATATTTTTCCAGTTAAACAGCTTAGTAGCTTCATTTTTATCAGGATTTTTAGAAAAACTCCTGATGTTTGCTTAATTTGTGCACACATCTTTTTCCATGACTGATTTTGTTGTTTCATTTACATGTAAAGGACTTATGTATGCCCAAACAATATATGGAATAGTAGTGCAGAGAATGCATTATTAAATTTAGAACATGCATTAGAGAATGAAATGTAAGCTCATGCCAAGTGAAGTTCTGGCTTTTAAAAGTTCATATATTTTACCTATTGCTTGTGGATGTTTAGTTGCACATGTACATTTCAAATTGGGATTTTGTAGTAGATGATGGTGTTTGTCATGTTTCATGGAACCTTGTAACAGTAAATACTTTGAAGAATATGCAGCAAACTTCATATCATAGTGTTTACTTGTCTTCATTCATTTACTGTGTACTGCTGAACAAATTCTAAGCCTTCTAAACTACTTCATTGAAAAAATTGGTCAACCTTGTGCATTTTCTCATTGACATGTCATTTTGATCATAATACCCACCTTCATGTATTGCCTTTGTTTTCAGCTGATGTAAATCAATTAAAGCTCAGTTAATTGAGTATTCACTGCCTTCACTTAAAATTACAACATAATGATGTATGTCAATTACTGTATTTGAGTACTAGTAAAGTTTTTAATTGTTTGTTGTGGCCAGTGGCTGAGTAACCTTATGCCTGTTGCTCTCTTATTTACAAAATAGGATCACTGTGCAGTGGAGCCAATTTAAAGATGTTGTCATCCAAAAGATGAAACTGCAACTTAATAAGTTTATTCCATACCCCTGTGCTTTCCTGCTGCAACTAATTTTTTTTCTAGTGCTGATAGTATACAACTTTTAATCAGAATAGTTCTAGTTGTGAAAAGGTTGCTTTAGATTATAGAGAAAAATCAAATCTTATAATTTTTGGTGATAAAACTAATTTAATGACTCAACATTATCAATGTACATTCCCATTTCTGGAAACTGCTTTTTCAGTGTGAAAATTAAGCTCATTTCAAAGAATTCATTGATTTAATGTGATAATTTTGGAGCAAGTTACAAAATATGCACAAGAGTGAATGACCAAACTGTTAAAGTTCTAACTAGTGAGTAGTGTAGCATAACTCCCATGTTCTAATGTTAGCAACTTTAAAGCAAGGAATACAGATTGTACTCTATCTAGAGATTACCCTGTAATTATCGGAAGTGTTGGTTTTTTAGGTTCCTTAACTGCAACTGCAGAGCTGTAATATTAATAGTGCTTGTTCTTGTCAGTTTGCATTGGATGAGATTGTGGCAATTGAAAAATTTGCAGCACTTGTTCCTGAAGGCCTGTATTTTTGTGATCTTTCCCTTTTAGGCAAAAGATCTTAGAAGTAAGCATGCATGAATGTCTTCTGTACAATAAAGTGAATGACTCTATTTTTAGCAAGGTGTATTCAAGTTTTGCATCCTCGGAGATATTGTTGGGAATTTACTCCATCAACAATGATTGCTGCAGTTGTCTGCCAGGTTTTTGATTTAGGAAGAAAAATATTCCCTTTTCAATGTTCTTTCCTATAAGCATCACTTTGATCTTTCCTATAAGCATCACTTTGATGTATCCAAACTACTTTTCTAATTTCATTTTCCAATTCAAAACATGTTTTTGACTATTAAAATGCCTTCCGAGTGACTTCAGCAGTAAAATATTATCAAGCAGCCTCTCTCTGAAAGGGACAATTGAGCTCTAGGGTCCTTCAAAGAATTGAATGTAAAGCATTTTGTGTGGTGTGAGCAGGTGACGAGATGGACCATTTCCTGAGTGGATTAGAACATGGGGCCAACACGTGGTATGCCGCTGCTGCTCCACGTGCTGCCGCCTTACATGCTGCCCAAAGCCATGAGTTTGCAGTTGGTCCCAGTAAGTAAATTTCACCAGTTTATATCCCTTATTCTATTGCAGAGTAGATTGCTGAGCTAAAACAGGTACTATGTTTTCCTACATGGTGGCCGCTGGTGATCATAGAGAGTGGTAAGCACACTTAAGAAGTGTAGTTTTAATATGGTAGTTCAGTGGGAAGTTATCGTCAGTTGCGACTTCTGGCTTTCGCGTTCTAAATATGATTCTACAGATTATTGGTGTACAGTCAAAAGAGCACACGTCAAAGATCCACAACCCTGTTCAATACCTCCATTGTGGTGAGTCCTGTCCAAGCTGTTCACATCCAGGTATTTGTAATTGTACACCATAGTGACGCAACTGAAATTTATTTTTAATTTATCAAATAAGTTCCAACATTAAATAATCACAATCTGGATAAACTATTGAAATTTGATGTGTAGATGATAATTCAAGAGTTATATTATTGCTCAATGCCTCGGATGTATTGTACTAAGCAGTGTCATCTTAACTGTACTTCTTGAAAACCAGTATTTATTTTATTGCTATATAGAAATTCAATACTTTAATGTGCTGCGCATCGTTTGAATTTTTTTTAGCCAGTTATAGAATTGTTATTGGTGTGGAGAGGGGAATAAAATTTTCTCATTTTGAAAGCATTTCAAAATAATGGCTTAAAAGATGTAAATTTTGTGTGCACTTAAGTGACTCGTTTCGAATGTTACCTGGGGACAGCATGTGTGTCGCACTGCCTGTCGCTTTCCATATTCGTGATTTCTCGACTGTTTACATGTTATGTTAATTGAAATTATTTTTCAGATTCATTTCAAATCATCCCGATCAGCGGTAGCGGAGGTATGGTTGCTGCTGGCGTCACAAACGCAAGCCTGTCAGCCACCACCACTCCTGCCACACACACGATCGTCTCAGCACCCACTCTCACCCAGACCGTCCCAACCACTACGATCATCTCGCACACGACTAACTCGCACCAACAGCAGCAGCAACAAGTGGCGCAGCAACAGGCAGCTGCTGCGCAACAGCAGGCTCAACAACAGCAACAACAAGCCCAGCAGCAACAACAGCAACAGCAGCAGCAACAAGCTCAGCAACAGGCACAACAGCAGGCCCAGCAGCAGGCAGCGGCAGCAGCTGCAGCTGCTGCTGTAGCGCACCAACACGGCGCTGCTCTGATGATGCCTACATCATCTTCTGCTGCAGTGACGGCCACTACTTCTCCCTCTGCTGTGATTGACTTACAGACTTTCAGGTCTGTTACTCCTCAGACCACAGCTGTTGCTGCAGCAGCTGCGGCTGCAGCTGCTGTTGCCGCGCAGCAACAGCAAGTACAACAGCAACAAGTCCAGCAACAACAGCAACAGCAGCAACAACAGCAACAGCAACAACAGCAAGTTCAACATCAACCAGCTCGTCTGTTGAAGGAGGTCAAACAGGAACAGGATAATTTACTGGAAGGTGACCAGCCTCCATCGCCGTCTGGAGGTATCCCCATGGGGCCCCCCCGTAAAACACTGGCAGCGGGGTCCATTATTGCCACCAATTCGTCAGGCGGTATTGTGGCTCAACAGAATCCGGCAGCCGTCGTCGCTGCTGCTGCTGCTCGAGCTATTGGCACCAGCGGTGCTGTGGCTGCCACTACCGCCACCACGGCTGCAGCTGCCGCCGCTCGCGCCAAAAATGGTGAGTGCACAATTAATGATTTACTTAGCATGCTCTACAATTTCTGGAGTGGTCATCTCAAAGTTTCATGAGTTCTCTCTCAATAGGGTTGTGACTGAAACAGGAAAGGTGTACAATAATTATGCGTTCTATTAATGATGGTGAACAAAAGGTATTCACCCTAGTTTAAGGCATTTATTCAAATGAGGTGTTCTTTTTATTGTGTTCATGGCTCCATGATGGAGTTCATTGAAGTTTAGCATTTTCATGTTCCTCGGGATCTTTCCCTGATTTTCTTTCGAGCTGTCGATGGGTTAAAATTTCTGTCCTCCGTTGGTGGTCACATGTTATGTACACGAAGTTGTTTCTTTCGTTGTAAATTGCTAATTTGACGCAATATCTTGCAGTGGTGATATGAGTTGAGACAAGTAATGAATTTATCGATACGGTGAAAATTAAATTCAAAACAAAACTTGTGTGTACAGTGATTCTTCAGTCTTATGAATGTATTTATTTTTTAAGAATTGAATGTCTCAGCGACTTGATGCTCTAGAATCAATGTCTGGCTGGTTTTGATCACAGGGATGTTTTCCAGTTGTGCAGTAGTCTTTCTGCTGTGTTTTTTATACTACCTGAAAGCTATTGACCTTGGACATGTCTGTCAGTATCTGACTGTCATTAGGCCTGGTCAGTGGTGTGCTGTTTTACTTTCATGTCTTAGTTCATGAACAATTGTTATATATCATTTAATTCGCTTACAGATGAATTACATGAACCTATATACATGTACGAGTACACGCAATTTTGAAAAAAGGATGTACTGTAATTTCAGTACCTGATAACGATATTTATGGTGCTATTTTGGGTCCGAAGTTGTTTACTGATGTAACTCATAAAAATACTAATAACACTTGGATTAGGTTAAATCAGTGACGTTGCTTTGAATCTGAGGTTAATGCGTCCATACTATTTTAGTAGATTCTCTGAATAGCGAATTCTCTTGATTTTAGATGAAGTGTGTGAGCATAAAAGTAGTATTTTTAAGACCGACGTTCAGTTCGTAGAACGCGCGTTTCGAACTAGTATTAATTCATAATTGGGAGATTCTTGAGGTTATTCAGCAATTCTTTACCGATGAATACCTCCGTGTTTGTGCTGCTGCCTCCTTGTTTCAGAGCCGAAAAAAAATATTTGAGAAACTTTGGTACACTGAAATTTGTTCAGCATTTATTGAGAAGAAATTTCATACTGTCTTAGTGAATGAGTTACTCGAATGAAAGTTCTTCACTTTGGAGAAAAGGAGCTACGTGCGCCAGGTGTTGACACGGTGAGTGATGTAATGTTTAGTAGCACGTGATTTACTAGAGACAACACGCTTCTTTCTGACCAGTCAGGCCTGTTTGAGTCAACATGAACTCGTGCAACGCGAGCTTCAATTTTCAACTCTCACTGGCTCGTCTAACTTACTAGCTCATTTTTGTGCTGTTAATCAATCAATAATTATTGACGTGGTTACTCTCTTTCTTAATACGAGACTGTGCACAAAGCAGACCAGTCATGCGAACGGTTATGAATTAACTGCTAGAGTATACTACGTTGAGATATTTTGACTCTCGTGAACATGTCAACTTGATTGCGAGTAAAGGGATTGGCCAGTGCTCATGACTACGGTTCCTTGTTAACTATTCCAAACAATTTGCATTGAGTTCACATTTTTAGATCAGGCAGATTTGTGTTGTCTCTAGTGAGTCTTTGATCGATATTTTATGAAGTAAGGCGGTGAAGAGTAAGTAGCAAGATGGTACTTCTTTCCAGTGCTGCTGACTGTCGTGACCTAGTAAGCGTGCTAGAGCAAACTACTAAACATTACATTGTTTGCCTCTTGTCTGTTCATTTGCTCACCTGATGTTTCGTTGGCCCTCACTTGTGTAATTTGCAGCACTGGAGGCAGCAGCACTTGTTACGCTACTCTTTTACCTCATCGTGAAATACTGCTTCACTTGATATACACCTGATTTATTCGTTTATGCAGGATTCAGCATACCTGTTCATACTGTTATATACGTACACATATATACGGTGTACTTGGAATAGGTGAATTACTTTTTATTAGATGTGGTTGTTGGTGTGGGATGAAGCAATTGATACCTGTTTCACTGCTCTTTTGTGCAGGCGAACGCTGGGACACTAAAAGAATGTGTAACTTATGCGGCAAGATCTTATCGCGTGGGGACAAGTTAAAAAACCATCTTCGTATTCACACCAACAACTTCCCGTACCATTGTGTGACGTGCGGACATGGCTTCCTGCGCAATGAAGGACTAACGGTACACATGCGTGTCCACACAGGGGAGCGGCCGTACCAGTGCGGAGTGTGCGGCAACACCTACACGCGCAAGGACAAACTCACCCGGCACGCCATCGTCCACACCGGTGAGAGACCCTTCGTCTGCACCATCTGCGGCAAGTCGTTCACTCGCAAAGACAAGCTCCAGAGACATCACATGATCCACAAGCTCGAGAAGCCCTTCACGTGTCTGCCATGCAATCTGGAGTTCGGACGCCAGGATTTATTTAACCAACATATGGAACGCAAACATCCTGAACGTCTGCCGTACACCATGGTGCAGCTGCCCGTTTACCGCGACACTTCTCCATTACGCCTGCTCACGAGCCAACAACAAAGTATTGAAGCGTGTAGTTCTCAACGTCTTTCCTCCTCCTCATCATCTCCTCCACTTGTGACCTTGTCTCCATCTCCTCCCCCAAGCACCAATGACAACTCGACTGCCCACAGCTCAGCATCGTCGGATGCTGCAAGCTCATGCACTAGCTCTCCACAACCTCCTCCGTCAGTTTCCCCGAGCCATGTCGCTCTGGCTGCTCGAACCATCGCCAGCCTATACCAACAGCAGCAGCAACACCTGGCGCAGCAGCAACAACATCACCAACACTTGCAACAGACGCACCATTTACATCATCTTCACCAGCAAGTCTATCCTAATCCTCATTCTCATCATTGAGACTATATCTCCTCCGTTCTGCGTCGGAGTGAGGAGGCTATGGTGTAACAATGGACTTTCCTTGGCTGCCGATTCTCATGTTTTTCGTATTTTACCTCGATAGCTGTGAGACCGTTCCAGTCGTAGTTCAAACGACTATAATTTCATATGATGAACAGGGTTTGAGCAAAACCGATTTTGCAGCATTTGCCTGTTGAACAATATCCGTAAAATTATTTCTTCGTAGGTTGGGGGGGTCGCGTAGAACTCCTACGTATCGCGGTATTTTGATTTTCCTAGGTGGCTAATGTTTCAGCGCATTAGAAGCTCTAGTTCTTGTACGGTTTATTTTTTCTCATGCTTTGATATTACAAGACTCTTTACGTTCTTTAACAAGGGTCGCTAATTCGTGATGTTATCCTTAGTTCAGTTCAGTTTGACGTACTTGCAATTTTGTGTATTGCATATGCAAATTCTCACTGATCTCAGAAAATGGACGTCTGAAGTTTGATCTTAGTTAAATCTTTAATTTTTTTCCAAGGCACTTGTGTTTGTGTGAGTCCGATGACTTGTTTAGTGATTTGAATTTAATACGTTTGTGTTACTTGCACAGATGTAGAGCAAATGCGGATGCTGTAACGTGTACATGGAAGTGTTGAAATCCTTGACGATCTTGGACAGATGTATTTAGACCTAATAATGATTTTCACTTCCTTCAATTGCAACTTTCAATTCATTGGCGTCTGTGGTCATAGAAGTTGATGTGGTCTCCTCTCAAATTAGAATTTAAATCGCGGCAATGACCACGTGCTGCTCTTGTGGTGCAGCTTCTGTAAACAGAGAACATGTAAATATAATGCTGTGCTATTCTGTTGCTCACAGTACGCTTGCATGAAACTAATTTTACTAAGATTATTCAAAGGAACAAAGCAAAAATTATGGAATTCTGTTTTACAAAGTGAGAAATTGAAAAAAACTTCATATTGAAATAATTTGATGTCATTCAGCTCAATTTGCTTTCGCATGGTTTTGAGTTGTGATAAAATGAAACTAGTTCATTAAAAATTGAAAGCGAATAAATGCTGATGAGTCCACGTCGTTGAATTATGGGATGTGCAATATTCTAGTTGAACTCAAAATGACCATTACGTTAAAATATGACAACAGGAGCGAGTCATTACTTGCTGATATTTACGTAATTTTATCTCTCGGAGCATGAGTCTTCACTGCACACGTTCAGATTTTCGATTAGTTTCTTGTCAGTTTGCGAGACAATTTATGTATGTTTGTGTGCGTTAACGCGAATGAAAACAAACAGCTACCGAGTATGTATTTGTAGCCTTCGAGGTATATATGTTTGCAGGCTTCATTCACGCTTCAGTGATGAAAACTCAGTACATTTTGTGAAAGCTTTGTTAACTTCATGTTTTTGTGAGCGGTTTCTGTCAGTTAATGTGATCATGTGCTTGTTGCGGAGGCAGAATCTTTCGTTCCGCTAGAAGTGGAAGTTCCTACGCGTTCTGTTGATCTTTCCAAGTGTTTTTATACTGTCGGTAATTTTAGGCTTTCCAGATATTCATTTGCTCGGACATACGGAGGGCATTCACAGTCGTTGGTGTAGTGTCGGTGTGGTCAGTCGAGTTCGTATTTCTCACTTCAGTTCTTAGGTAGCGTTAAAGTTTCTCCTCATATGCTTCTTATGAGAAATTCAATGATCCTGTAAGGGGATTCTAGCAGTCGGTCGTAAATGAAACATCCGAGTTTTTGGTTTCATCTTTTATCAAATGGAAGTTAAAGATGTTCAAAGCAAGCACCTTTTATCCATAGTGACTGCTATGATGTTGTTCATATTAGTGAAATCCGAAAAACGTCAGTTTTTTTGTTTCGTTCAATGCTCACATTTTCACAACAAGAATGCCTGTTTCTGCAGTAGAAAGAATACAATTACTTTAAAAGTTCGCTGTAAATACTAGTTATTATCTCCAGTGATAGCCATTGCATGACTTTATCTCTTTAGCTATTCAAGCCTCGTTATTTGTCAAAATTCAAGATTTGAAGAGTTCATATATGCTCGAAGATGTCAATGAAAATCACAAAAAACGGAGGTAGCACTGAAAATAATGAAATACTGTAAAAACACTGTACAAGCGAATCATGAAAAAATAGTGAAAATAACGAGGTTTGAGTATACTCAAGATGTGGTACTTAACAGCTTCTTTGTGCCAATGTATGTAGTCCACTGAAATTAAAGCTTTGATTTTACCGTCTTTTGCTTTTATAATTGTCCTTGCATAAAAAGGTCAATGTTCTTAAAGTTTTGTTGCCTATATGTTTTCCCATTCGTGAGAAAACGTTCTTAATTTAAAATAATCAGATTTGTGTCAGATGTGAGTTACATTGAATCTCTGGTTTCAGCAATAACTACGTTGTCATCGACATGGTGAGTTGAACAAAATTTCAAGTAATCTTAACTTTGAGTGTAATCTATTTTGCATCGTTCTCTTTCAGGCGCCCGTATTTTAGGTTTGTATTTGTATCTTATCTGTTTACTAAATGTATTTCGCAGATTGTGCTCAACGTGCTCGAGGAATTGTGTGTTGCTGGCTTCTGAATTGACTAGCTCGTTTGGAAGTGCTTGTTCTTCAAAATTACGATGCTAATTGTTGATATTATGTTGTTATTAACTAGAGAATGACTTGATTATTTTTGCATCGTGTGTTTTATGTAATTATGCAGCTGAGTTTCAGGAACAGTCATGTACATTATCTTTTTCTTAACTAAACTGTAAGTGGCGACATCATACTGTTACTCTTGAACTTTCCTTCGAAGATCTTGATCAGTCTTTCTTTTCCCTTGTCTGAGGTGAAAGAATGAGTAACAAAGTAGTATGCAAGAAGACTGATTTTAATTGGTTTTAAGTATTCATAAAACAAAGCAGTTGTCTTGCAGAGTTACTAACTTCGATTTGAAGTATTTACTTAAGCTGTTCTGTGCAGTGGAGTTTTTCTGTGCTACTGTCTATTAATGATAATTTCATTTTCAGGTTGTACCATGGGCATTATTGAGTGTGATCAACGTTGTGCTTCTTTCAGAGAGCTCACTTGAGAATTTCAAACGGTCGTTACATGACTTTTGCTAGGCATTGATTTTAGTGTACCGTCCTGCCAGTGTTGCTCATTTATTATGATGGTAACAATTTTTATCTGAATAACTTAAATACCGTGAAGAGAAATCTACGATGATGGAAAATATAGACTTCGTCATTTAGTTGAATCATTTTGAATTCTCTAGTGTCGATATTCATTAATAATATTGGTGGTTCATATCATTAAATGAAGCTGATTCAATTGGCAGTGCTGTGGTGCTGGCGTAGGTTGCAGGTAAATGATCGATGTGATAAGCCTTTGTCCACATGTCCAGAAAGACAGTTTTCGTATTTAATCACTCAAATACCGAAACATTATTGCAACGACTGTGAATACGTCACGAAAACGTCCTAAAGCCTTCTGTGCTTTACTTGCCTGTAATGTTAGAAGCTTAATTTACATTAAAAATTACGGTCGTCTCTTGTTTCGATCTCATAAAAAGACGTGATTTCTTTCTAACATCTTCCTTTCCTTTCCTGATCATTTTGCATTTGGCCTTAACGAATTGTATCCTATCTTTCAGCTAACCGTTGATCCTCCAATATTATGAATTTATTCAGTAAAACAGCCTATACCGACACTCCTTTTTCCAATCGGTATCAACATAATAAAAAACGCTCTAGCTGAATATATGGCCAATATTTTTTGAGCGAAAAATAGATAATACTAACCGACCTAATTGTTATTTTAATTTTTTGTTGACTCCCGCAAAGATCAGGAATTGCTTATGTTGGACTTCGAAGCTCCCACTCTTTTGAGTCAACTGAAGACGATGCTCATGTGACGTAGTCTACTTCACTTACCAGAAAAATATTGCTGTGAAATAATTTTCTTCCTTCTTATAAACGGTCGTTTCTAACAACACTGGTTTCAGTAATTCATGGAAGGATTTTCCCTTCTAAAACTTGTAAAATTTTATTCAGTGAAATTGCTCTGTATAATAATAAAAGCAATTGTTCTTCAGTACTTGATGAAAGGGAAGAAAATTAATAGATTCCTCTTGATACGTTTGGTTTTGTTCTTATTCTTTATCAAAGGGTTTAATATTCTAAATTAATATTTTGGTTTTTCTAATGTCATGCAAAATCGGTTGGTTTTTCTGAGCAAACCGCTTCATGAATGCCTGGCCTGTCACCTATTGATGTAATAATTTTTCAAAGTTTGTTATTTATCCTATCTTCTGTCATATGTTCAGTAGTTCTTGGTGAATACCTTTCCTGACATGGGCTTTTCGAATGGTTTTATCTAAACTAAATTCTTAAGAAATCTTACAGGTCCAGTGTCTGACGCCGTTGCATTTCAAGTTAACTCCTTGAAGTTGCAGCCTCATTAATTCGCTCTTTGGCAGTGGTCTGTATCTTACCAAGCTTGAGTTTTTTTTTCAGAAATTGCATTATTAACCCAGACCAACAGTTCTGCACCTTTGGTTGCTAACCCGAAGTTGATTCGACATGCTTCGGAAGTTAAGCTGCGGCCGTTCAGATAAATTCAATTATTTTAGTGTGTCCAAGATCTTCGTAAATGAATGACATGAAAACGCGAGGCTGAGCGTGTGCTGCATCATGCCTCTCAAATATCCGGAATAGAATGTAAAGAATAACGCTCAACTCCGTGGGCTAATGCAGCATTTTTCACGTGATTATTTATGATGCAACTAAGGGCAAGGTTTGGGATTATGTTTATGTTCTCTCCTTGTGCCGTGCACGGTATAACATCCTCTTTGATCCCCCACTCTCACCGGCACATGTCTAAATCCTCATGAGTATATCTCCGATCATCTTCATTCATATTTAAGATTCACTGCCATTATTGATCCCCGTATTTTTCGTCGTTTGGCTGTCGTAGATTTGCTTAGTTTCATCGGTTACTATTAACTTACTTAAACTTCGGTTTACTCATTTTCTCATAATGAATCACTTTGAAATGCTTCAAGGCTGACTTGGGAAAAATTCAGTTGATTTAAAGCGTCATGGTTAGCAGCTTTTCACGTACTAGTGAAATTGACTAAAACGACGATGTTTGTTCGTCAATGGAGTCTAGATCAGCAATCCCTATTGATCGATGTAAACGGCGGTTATGAAGATATTTAGCACGTGTCTCGAGTATTAGCTTCTGTGATGACCTGCCAACTCGACTGAGCGTACGTAACTCTTTGCTGTCTGTTGTCAGGTGAGAGCTGGGACTCAAAGAAGGTGTGTAACCTGTGCGGCAAAGTGTTATCTCGTGGAGATAAACTCAAGATCCACATGCGCATCCACACGAACAACTTCCCGTACCACTGCAGCACGTGTGGCCAGGGCTTCCTACGTAATGAGGGGCTGGTGGTGCACACGCGTATCCACACGGGCGAACGGCCTTACGTGTGTGTGGTGTGTGGCAAAGCCTACACGCGTAAAGACAAACTCACGCGCCATTCCCTTATCCACACAGGAGAGCGACCTTTTGTTTGCCAACATTGCGGCAAAGTTCTTAGCAGAGAGGATA
>VCRD01002041.1:62305-90720 GCA_006783055.1 Trinorchestia longiramus
GCCAAGAAGACTTTAATGGCCATATGGAACGGAAACATCCTGAACGCTTGCCATACACTCTAGTTCAACAGCCACCTACCACTGCTCCTTCTCCATCCTATATACCCCAACGTCTCACCATCACTCCTCCTGCTTGCACTACACCACAAACACTCCCCCACAGTTCCCAGTCTCTGGGCGTGTCCAGTGCTGCAATAACTGCCGTGCACGCTACCGACCACAGCGTCAACGGCGCGACTCTTCTATCTCAAGGCACCATCATCACGCCAGGATCTAGCCTCGCTATTGCCTCTAAAACCTTGGCGTCCATTACGAGTCGCCTGCCTACATCTTCACTATTGTCCCTACAGCACTGACAGGACCCTCAACCATCATCCTCAGCGACAACTTCAGTCTCATCTTCTGACCCTTCCTCCATAGCCAATTCCTCGTCCAGTGCAGCTGCTTCCTCTGCTCTCGGATCAGCCACTGTAGCTGTCGTCACTTCAAACAACGATGTGGCCACCATCATCGAGCAAGACACCGGCAACAGACTGACCGTGCATGCTCAGAGTGTCGGCACCCAGCACGATCATTCAAGTATTATCGTTCCGCAAAGTTCGGCCATTGTACTCAGTGCATCTAACATCGATAGTTGTTCTTCAAATTCCAGCAATGCCACTCTCACCATACCGATTACTGGCACTCACTATTAAAATTCTTTAAAAATTTTTGCACCTGCTCCTCCATAAGAGCGAGTTTACGAGTAAGGTGGACCTATTATCTCAATTTTTTTCATGAAACCATTTTTGTGTTGTGGACAATTTTGTTCGGTATAAGAAGTAATTTTTTGTGGCAGATCAACTGATGCAGTTCTCTTTTTCCGTTGAAGAATCTCGTTAGGTGTGTCAAGAAAATGACATGCAATTTGTGTTTATAAGTGTCAGTGCTGCAAAAGTGTACTATGATCATGTTATTTCTTCTAAAGTGAACGCTTAATACTACGACGACTCACGCTCTCCCTCCCCATGTGTAGTTCTCGGTGTCCTGTTTGTAAAGTTTTAAGGTTATTGATTGCAATGTAGTGTGATAGCTTAAAGGTAGTAGATGAACAGGTATAACTTTTCTCTATTGTTATCTTGGATAGGGATACTAGATCGCTATCCAACTTGGTACATTTGTACTTTTTTCGGACCTCGTCTCGATAAAAGTTGAATAAGGACGTGAAATTGCATGAGAATTCAAGGTCATTTAATATTACTCGTGTTTAGAGTACGTTCATATTGTGCGATTCATTCAAGTTCTTAGATAGCTTTCCAACTTCTATTGTTCCAAATAAAAGTGGCAGGCTTGTGGACTTGAGTATTTGAAAGGAAAGTGATCACGCGAATAATTTTTGCTGCTTTGTGTCGTGTTCCTTAGTGACGTTTCCTTAGCTGTCTTTATCTATCCCGCATTATTGTTTTACGTATAGTAAGCCGATGTATCATTGCCGTCATGATACAGTGATGTTACTGCATAAAATGAAACCCCCAGTCAGGTTTGATATGGCTGTTTGAAGAGCCATATTCAAGGTAGCTAGCTAATGCGGCAACTAATGCATCTCCGGAGAAGAATGCTGTGTACATACGTTCTAGAAACTACATTATCCAGCCATAGCAAGCTCTCTGTCTCTCTCTCTCCTTCTCCCCATCTTCTTGAATTTGCTTAACGTACCTTACTATTTTCAATGGTAGAATACTCGTTCTTTCTGTACATATATGGCAGTAAGTAGTGGTGTCGCGAACACTGCGACTCGTAGTATTACCGTTTCCTTTAACTATAAGGCTCTGATGAAATTCTCGTAATTCTTGTATCGCATGGTGCGAGTAATATTGTTGTAATAATCAAGAACAATTATTTTCAATGTCTAGTAGTTGTCCAAGCACTAAAAATTCTCGCCGCCGACGACGGTTGCGAGCTTTTGAGCATTTTAAATTTTCTTAATGGATACTTTTAATGACAATTAGCAGTCTAGAATTTTTTTTGACAGATTTGTTCATTGAAATTTTAGCCCTGAAATGTCTGCTAGTGCCACTGAAAACCAATTATATGGTTATTTTGAGTAGCAGTTGTTGTGACTCGAGTTAATTGATTACCATTTTTGGAAGAACAATTTTTTTGTGAATGTCTACACTTGATGTTTTTAATTTCATTTGCTTTATTTGGTCTCATCGCCTTTAGGCATTATTAACGGTGTCTTGGGCATCAATGTACTCGCGTCAGAGCAGGATTCGATTGCCCCGTCTCGGGCTACTAGTTGATTCATATTAGTATTGGCTCTCCGTCGTCATGACGAGACTTCACTAGAGTACTGGGAAGCCTCTTCTCGAAAAGTGAATTTTCAGTGGTAAAATTGTCGCAGTGTTAGAATTTGTTCTCGAACGTAAAGTATTGAACAGGTTTGCACATTCGCGGTTACCAGCACAAGTCAAACAGGATTAATTAGATCAGTTCTGCTCCTTTGGGGTGGTCTTTACGTTGAACGAAGTGTTACTTTCTGTGCGTATTTTTACTAGCAGTTGTACTTCGCACCGGCTGGTAACAGCACATTACGTCGAAAATGTGTAACAAAATGTTGAACCTTGCCTAGTTGAGTATATGCCGAGTATGAGATCACAAAATTTATAAAAATTGGGATCCAAACAATTGACATGCTTTTCAATTATTTATGGAAAAGTCTTAATTTTTGGTCTCAATTGCGAAGAAGGTTTCGTGATGACAAAAGTTTTATTTAATCAGGGTTTTTATTTCTCTTTATGCACCTCGTATTAGTGGCACAAGGCATCTAATTCTGTCAAGTAAGACTTTCGGAATCGCTTTCAATTATCATAAAAATTTTCTTCTTGCCAGAGTGTGAGTACACGTTGACGAGTGTTAAACAATTTTTTTAATTTTACGACTGGCGCTAGGGGCAGTTGTATGACTAGTTTTGGCATTGCATCTGTTAGTTCCTCACTGAAGTTACTGTTAGGGTAAAGACACTATAGTTATTGTCATCAATTTATAATTATGTGATAATTCATGTATTAATTAACCGCTAGCCTTTTCTCACTGGCGATTATTTTAACATTCGTGTTACGAATACTGTGGAACGTAATTGAGCTAAATTGCATATTCAAGAACGTGATTTTGAATCCCTCTCCTTTGTATATGATCTACCGTAATCTAGACATGTGATACTGCATTCGCCCTAAATTTTAGCATGATGGTTTCAGACTAGAAGCAAGTATGTCTGCATGTTGTACGTGATATCTGTAATATTTTACGTTGATCCATTTATGCTCGTAGAGGAAATCTCCTCAAATTTATTATGTGTAAATTATGCAAAATCTTTTAAGTTAGTCATCATTTCAGCTATTTGTGAATTTAGTGAATTTTTGCTCTAATAGTGAATGCTGTCTTAAGATTTTAAAATATAATCTTGAAAATATTTCAATTTTCATTTACTTAGAATGTTTGTGAATATTATCAATATAATTGACACTTCCGATTCTTTTCGATATTTACTGGTAACTGATTTCTCAACAGTTCTTTAAAATAATGTGCCACAATGAACAAATACGCGCTATAATTGCTAGTAATCGTCTTCGGGGTAATGATGAAATTAGAGTGATTCAATGCTACATAAATCCGTATAAATGCAATACCTGCCTCAGAAACGGGACTACTATGTATATCCTGTTGCATATGAAAGTAATTTTCGAATGTTATAACTATCTTCACACATGCAAAAAGGCACTCACCATCATACACAATAGCACCAATGAAGAATTACTAAAACGAATGAGAAAACCAGTTTTGAATACATAACTCTCATAGGAAGAACTCGCACAAGTAGCAAATAACTAATGCATGCTTCTGGGGCATAAAATACGTAAATAATTAAATTATACTCGTACTGGTTACTATACAGAAGGCACTCCAGAGCTTAACTATTATACTGTAACTACTCGTGAGTATCATTGGGTGGCGATGCGGATGTTACCATCCACACAACCACTAGTGCATGACATCGTAAAGATGCGACAACAAAAGAGAAAACATTCTAAATGCAATTATTGTACATTCTGCAGTGGGATGTTACTCAGTTGAGTCTGCACAGCGCGCCCAAGGACTCGCAACAGATTCCTCTGATGCTAGTATGACAGCTCACTAGACCTCAAATCCATGAATGCACATGTAACTAAACATGTTAAGTCACTTGGGCTAACACCCTCAAATGCAAGAAACAAAACTTAAAAATAAACATGCACGTTCCTCACTGCTAATTGAGTTGCTTAACTTAAATACATAATCGATACAAATTTGTTGTCAATGAAGTTCAGCAGAGGACGCTTTTAGTATTAATGACACCCCACAACAACTATTGATTAGTTAAATTAAACGCCACTCTGTGTTTGTTGCACATAATAAATTCTACATTGCATTATAAGTATCCCAAAGTACATTATTATAGCAAATTGATTGAACCAAAACGACAATATGGCTCCTGACATGGCAGCTGGGAATTAACTTTTGAGTAACACGTTATTGCATGCCTTTAGTAGAAAAACACGCAAGAATAGATCAGAAGACTGAACAGCCTAACAACCCATAAACTGATTATTGAGGAACAGCAGGCAAGTTACCTAGTACAGAACTAATTAACATGACATGCATAAATCAGTTCCATGTTCATCCTCATCTGTTACCTTGTCTAGCAGTAAAAACAGGTTTGTCACGAAGAAGCAGGAGTCTGGTGAAAGGAAGAGAATGCCAAACATGTGTCGGTTTAGCTGTCGGAGGTCCGAGTAATATTGACAGCCGTCCTATACTCCGAACACTCTACATGAATAAAGTTAATTACGATAAGTAATAGGCTACGTAAGCTACATATGCTCAGTTTGCACTTTGACCCAACAGCTCACTAAAAATTACCTACAAAAAACAGTGGCATGAAGGCTACTAAAGCGATGCATTACTGAAGAGATGTTATAAAAGTACCTGATTTTCGCAAATTACTCGAAAGCATTCAATAACTCTAAACTCTGTGAATCAAACAACATTAAGGTCAAGGCGAGGAACTTGGAACTCAAAAATCTGAGAATCAACAATGCAATAAATAACCACTCGGTTCTCAATAAAAAATAGTATCTGGTCCGTCACAAGGTTCTCAAATCTTCTGTACATATAAATACCTCAATATGCATGACCTCTAAAAAATTGATAAAAATATTACCCTGTCCACTAACGTTATGATAAATTCCTACAACTTCCATATAAAACGTTTAATAGACTAGTCTCGGTGGAGTACTCACAACCTTATAAATACAGTCTATTAAAACTATTCAGTACTTCTGTCGTATCTAAAATGACGTCAACTTTGACTAAGAACGAGAAAATATAAGCAGAGCATGCGATAGGAAGCGACATCATGCAATTATTAAGACCTAGTAAATTAAAGTAAAACTATCTTGCTTTACCAGAGGTGCTCGTCAATTCAAACTAAACTTAAAACTTGCTAAACTAAGTTTAAATGATACCATGAAATGCATTCTGTAGTTTGTGTGGCACTTTACCACTAGCATGAAAAGCACCTCAAAATAACTTCGTGCGCTGGGTTTGACATGTCAATGACGATATTAATGAATTTTATTAAAGTTACTTACTTTTCAAAATTCCATCAATTCGCTGCTTTCATTGTCAGGTCATACGTTAAAAAAAAAATGGAAATTGGACACGATAAACTTCACTCTATGACAATGGTTTTCAACTCTCTTCGATACAGCGTATTTTTCACTATTCTCCAATTATGTTAACAGGTAAAATATGTTATAGGATAACTGGACTTCACTACGAAGCACAGTACACGAGACACCAGTTCGTAAGAGAAAGGTCAAACCAATAAAATTACTTCGTACTAAAAAAATTAAGCAAGAAAAAAGACGGGAAGAAACGTGACCGTAATATAAAAAATAAAAGTCACCCAACTCCTCGAAAAAAGGAAGAAGAAAACCCATGACAAATATTTAGTCACAACCAGATCAATCAACGCAGGTAATAGATCAAGTTCTGCAGTCAACTGTTAGTACATGAGAGGAACGTCACGTGCCAACGACGGCAACTAAGATACTTGCCTCCTATGTGACCCATCGGTACTTCACACAGTGCTTTCATGTGCTGCGATGTGACGCAAACTTGTCGATGTGACGTCGTAGTAGCAAACTTGTTAAATAACTTCGTTGTGATGAGCTCGGCTATCCTACCTATGTATCTCTCAGAATAGACTAGTTCCGAAGGCCTAAAAGGATAATTCCTTTCAGCGTAGTCGCCTGAAAAGTCAGTAAAAGCTCACTCCAGAATTTTTTAAGAAATGAAATGTTAAAATAACAAGCATGTCTGCATAACATTTTCCTACAGACGCTCCAAAATACTGGGCCTCTCGACCTTATTGATTATGATACAAACGGCTAAATCGCACACAAACAAACGATACTTCATGGAAACATGACTAACTTTCTACAAAATATGTAATTAAAAATATAATTGAAACAAGAACTGCTCTGGCGGTTATTAACGAGTCTAATTCAAATTTCGTAATTTTAAAAATATATGGTTTCTATATTTCTCTCACACATTAGCTTAGTTATTTCAATACCTTCCTTCCGCAAGTGTAAACTTTATAGTACAAAAACATTGGTACTACAATCCTTCGGAATTAAGTCCATGTTCTCACAGTGACGCTTCTACTGGGAAGACTAATTTCTGAACCTGCGTACCTAAAAAAAATCAATTTTAATCATGTATGGATCACTGTTTTTCTTAAAGTACATAACAGATGATATATTTTAGTTAAATATTCTGAACATTTAGTTTTAATACATTTGTTTCGTGCGTATTATGCGAGGTATAATTTGCGTGATATTTCGTTAGATCAAAAATAACATGGTCTTTAAAGGGTTAAGAACGCATTCTTTCTTGTTCTTGGAAGACAGCACTCATGCCTGCATTCCTCTTGAATGTTCAAAAATATTCTCAAGACGTACTTGAGCGACGCTATCCTAACACTAAAAGTACGCGCCCATCTGATTTTGATGCTCCCACTGCTCCAAAATAATAAATCGTTACATTCGTAGTTAAATAAAATTATCATATTATAAAAATCACACTCAGATTAGGCTTTCAAGCCTGAGAACGCATAAAATCTCAAAAACGGATTCGTACCAAATTTTATAGGGCACTCGGAAAGAAGGAAATTTGTAGGAATGAGAGCATTTGGAGTTGAGCATGGCTTCGCGACTACCAAACCTGCACATCAAAATTAGTGAAAAATATAATTGTCAGCAATTCAGCAATCGGTCGGATTGAGCTGATGATCGGAACGCAGAAATTCTAAGTTTAGTTCATCCCAAACAAAGGCATGAGGAAGTGATGACGTGCAGGTTATGTGCCGTTAAAGTCATTTTCATGATTTCGTTTGATGGTATCTTGAAATTGAGGAGTTACTTGGAGAAAGATCAACTCGCACCAAAACAAGGTTTCGAGAAAACCGTGTTTATAAGTAACACCTTTTATGACGTGATTACACAGATACTATTGTAGCTAGAATGAAGCTCTTCGTTTTGATGAGGATGCATTATAAATTAACCAGTCAAATTTTAACAAATTCCTTTAGATATTCCACCGCCGTACGTACCATGGTGACACTGATAGGCTACACAGATTTTCACCCTCATGCACTGTAGCAGCTATTCCTTTCCCCGCTAATTACATCAATTTAACTCCAAATCCCTCGACTTTGGTGCGAAATACGATAACTGCATTGGCTGTCCCCATTTTTACCTCACCATCTCCATACCCCAATCGTGGATGAGAGAAAATTCCTCCATGAAAAACGGTTTGAGTTTCCACTACACCAAATTAAGTATGCTTTAAAACCTCATTTCGAGCACAGAAACAATGCAAATTTCTGTTAAATGAAAATCAACTTTACAGGACGTATCCTTCCCAACTACGAACCACTGCAACATAAAATTCTCTTCATTATTGACCTTTTTGATGTGCCTAACTCGATTTTGCCCAAATGGCTCGGGTTAACCTTTCTCTAAGTACCGCTTCAATTTATTTTACTATTTCTAGTTGCGTACGTCATTTACGTTTCGTACTAGAGAGCAGCAACATAACTTCTTTTTTCAAAGCGCTTTATTATATTTTATTTATTCTACTTTATATTTATTTCTACTTTTATTCAGATTTTTGAAATAACTCGAATTAATATTGAATTTAATCCTACATTCATAATGACGTAATTGATTTACTTAATTAGTTAACCTGAAACAATTATGATATTATCTTATATACCATCCCCAGCTGTAAAGCCCCAGCAATAAAGTAACAATTCTAGGTACCATCTAAATCATTTCCGTAACAAATCCAACACCATCTTCAGCATCGCCACTACTCGAGATAAAATCCCTCTCAGAATCGTAGCTTATTCCCATGTTGCCTAGGGTTTTCCAGATTGGTGTTTCAAATCATAGACATATGTACAAATACGTAGTCAACGTATTAACCTGTTAACTGTCAGCGTCCAGTTATCTGCCCCTTTGTAGGTTGCATTTTTACTGTCCATTTAACTAGCTCACGCAAAGTGTTTCCTAATCGCATTTGTACATATAAGTCGACGCATGCTTTTTTTTATTTATCTATGATAGTCACTGTCCACGTATCAGTTATGTTACAACAACTGAAGGCACTGTCTGAAGTGACAGTGTGGATGCACCGCAGCCACATCGCAGTGACGGTTAACAGGTTAAAGAATTTAACATTTCAATACCGTGAACAACTAAGCACAGATTACTTCAGTACATCACTTATATAACAATGGTTTGAAACATTATTAATTATTACTAGTAGTACAAAAAAAATACAATTTACTACCCCAGTCATTCTCTACAACTGCACATGCCAAATGTAGCTCGAATTCAGCAGCACTGATACCAATTAAGCTCCAACATAACCAGTCCAACAATTTTGGCTTTATACTTTACGTGCTTGTCTTGTCCGCCATGCAGGCCTTCTGGCTTAAATAAGACCACAGGTAACATAACGAAACTCTGACAGAACACAACGGTTACAAGCCCTACCGTAATGTTCTCAAGCTCCATCCTCCTGAACCGTCAAGCGTTAGCAGGGCGTCATGGTACTGCCGTAAAGTGGCGCGGTGGCCCACACTGATGACGGTAACGCCTGCGCTGGCCGCAAGAGTATACAGGATCTTCTCGATGTCTTCACTGAGCGCACTCGAAGCCTCGTCCAGAATTGCGAACTGTGGCCGGTGGTAGAGAACCCGCATGAAGCATAGCCGCTGAACCTCTCCTGGCGATAACACGTCGGACCTGAAAAAAATTTACTCTTAATTTTGGCAGAATAAAACAAGGTTGAATAAGAAAAGAATGCTTCAACTTACAAATCACTTTCATCCGCTACCTTACATCTAGCCATTGTATATCATATCCACCCAAATTTTAAGCTAAATTATATCCACATGAGGTTCACTACTCACCATATCCAGCCTGGATCGACATCCAGGCCTCCACATCTGCGTACAAGTGAAGTCATTTTCATTTGCTTCAAATATCGCAGCATTTCTCTATCACTGGGAGGCAGTCTTGAATGGCTTATAGCTGGAGCAAGTTTAGCAATTTCGTTGCAGTTTTCAGTCGAGTTAGTATTTCTTCTGGTTACCTCAGGTAATGTTTTTCTTGGCTCTGACGGAATATTGCCGGCTTCAACACCTCGGTCAGCTCCATCAGTTACTTCAATTGCCTCAGAGGCTACGGATGTTATTTCTTTCGTGTCTTTTGTGTCCACGACAGATGAAAAATCCACCTGATTTGTGGTAGATGACGTGGATGCTATCGTTGTAATGTTGGAAGAATGGGTGTCTTTTTCTATTATAGACGTGTTGGGAGCGGATGAGTCATCCTCTACTACATCGTCCCAAGTTTCTACATTTAATGGTGTTTGTGAATCGTCTGAATTTGCTTTTTCTATAACCACTGAAGCACAAGAAGATTCGTCCGTAAGCTGTTCCGGATACATTATCTGCAAAGAATATCGGTAGGATAACAAGAACAAAAATGTTTTAGTCGTTATTGAATCCAATGAAATTTAGAGCAAAGACTCTATCAACAAATACACTCAAATTCTCAATTAAATTACGTAACTCGACGAAGGTTTAATATAATTTTAATTAACGATCGCGCACAATCGCACACCGAAAAGTCAAATTAAGAGTACTGCATGCCTTTACATTTGAAACCGGAATAACATTTATGCATTTGCCGCTCGACACGCACAGGAAAACTCAACATGGTCGCACAAACCTGTTCCCTGAGGCTACCGTTGGTGAGAAATGGCTTCTGAGGCAGAAACATGACAGCCTTAGGGCCGCTGTTGCTTTGGTAGGCTAACACGCCTTCCTGGATCGGCCACAGCCCACGTAGAGCTCTCAAAAGACTTGTCTTGCCACATGAACTGGGACCCATGATTAGCAGATTAAAACCTCGTACGATGTCCAGACTTAAATCTGAAAAAGTCATCAGAAACAGTAACGAGGACTACAATCAGTAAATTGTGTTTGCAAGTCAAAATCGAGGAAAAAACTCTGTATTTCAGGAGATGAGGGACGTAGGTAATTGCAAAAGATACAGTATGACCCTCAGATAGTGATACTAAACGATTAATTCATAAGAAATGTGAGGAGTGAGAGAGGAAGATATATGAAAGATGACGAGCTACACCAAGAAAACAGCCGAGAACAGGGGTCAGTTGTAAGGCAATTTGAATATTTGAAGCAATAAACACAAATGTACAATATATGGCGTAAAGTGAACACTTTTTTCATTAAATATACCGATTAAATATCATTTAGGAAGTATTTTTTAATATCACTATCTATAAATCATACTACAGCTTATCCTATAAAGATCCCCTCGCGTAAACTTGAGTACGGAACGAAGAAGAAAAGAATACGAAAGCGATTGCACAGAAGCTGGAAGTCCCCTGAGGAACATATCGGTCACCGTCACGAGAAAAGTACATTAAAAGGAAAAAAGATCCATGTTAACATTAAAATTTTGCCCGCCCTACAAAATGCTGGCAGCCAATACTGTTGATTTCGCTCTAGGTACTTCAAAATAGCTGAAGGAATACGAAATTTTTGGAGACGCTAGCACTGACGTGTCAGCAAGCTCCGCTTTCACAAATTTCAGAGTTTCATTTACCCTTAAAGAAAGTAGTAATTTAGATACGCTTCAAGAAACTACCCATTAGTGTACCCCACAAATGGGAAAAATAAGAATAAATCATTTAAGGAAATACCAAATTTCTAAAACATATTCAATTTTAGTTTTATCATGGAAAGACATTTAAAATGAAAAAAGAACAATTTAAAAATGATTAAAATGGGAATATCAACATGGTTCAACGCACAAAATTGAATTCTCATCAACATGGGAACTTCCAAGTGGATGCCTTAATTTAAATAAAGCATCAACAAATATCGAATTATATTAATATTCTGCTTTTTGTAAAGCTTAACTCAAAAGAAAAGAGCAAGGCCTACCACTTTCAACCTCATCATTTTATCGACTAGAATTTACACAAAACCAGTGGGAAAAAACGTAATTTTTTTGAACGTTTCGACCTTCAAAGCCATTTCAGACGTCAAAAAACACCTTGCAGGTCGAAACGTTCAAAACTTTCAAGATTTGTCAGTTTTTATTTAATCTCTAGTCAATAAAATTATAAAGTTGAAAGTCGTTATCCTTGATCTTCTCATTTTAAATCAACAAATAACATTTGACAGGATGCAGATAAGGATGCCAGGGTTTAAATACAGGATCAAAGTTTTCATCAATACAATATTGTCAGACAGAAAAATTCAAACTTTACGCCCATATGTTTATCTTCAACAGAATCCAGTAAACCCTCATAATAGTCAAGAGACTTTCAAGATTAGTTACAAAAAAAATAACTCAAGAAGTATCCGAACACTTTGAATGGATCACTTGAACACTTGTGATATTGTTCATAAACGACAGAAGACTTCCGACATCTACACCAACATTCCCAAGCTCCTAACATCGAGCTCACTGACCCTTGACAAGCGTGGTGTTAGTGCCAGGTACGGTGAGCGTGATGTTCTGCAGCATGAAACCGAGCGGCATTGTCGTGCCAGTAGTAATGGCTGGCACTGCGTCGTTAGTTTCATCTCCATTTGCAATGTCTTTTAGAACGTCATCGTCATTTTGGGTGTCGACGTGGACGGCAGCATGAGAGGTACTGGATATGAGAGCTGCTTCGTCCTCATCGTGACTGACGGACACCACTCCTGGATCCATCAGGTCCGTACTGCCTGCATCAGCAGCGCTGTTTGCTTCAGGAGAGACAGACGGGGTATCGCTCTCAACTTGATTTTTGCAAGACCTGAAAAAACGAAACTTTAAAAATATCTATTACGCTGTATTACTCTAATTTGTGAACAGTAATTAAATCTAATTGTAAAATTTGTGTTTCATGGAGAATTTTATTCACTCGAAAAATTAGTAGGACCTTGAATACATTAACATGGTTAAAATTCAACCATTAAAATGCAGCTGGCAACTTTCAATAAGTGAAATTTAATGAATACAACATCTGTATAGGGAAAATTGAAGACCCTCACAAAAAATGCACACCAACATGCAAATACTTGCCCGTTGTCTGCATCCACCGGTGAGTTGCAAGCAGCGCTGTAGGAAGGCGGCATGACTACTGGGCCTGCAACAACAATACATCAGAATAAAAGCTTGATCGTTGAAAACGTACAAATCTTCACTATCAAGTCATCCTATCGATAACGTCCAAATTTTAGCACACAATTTCAGGATCTTCAAGTGATGTAAAAACACGATCGTCATATAACTCAATGGGATATCTTATTCTGTCTTCATCTTTAAGACTGAAATCTGCACTTCTGAATTTCACAAACCATCTTCTACAAGTGCTTTAATTCAGGCACGCAGTTAATTTACATACTTCGTGAGAGAACAGGTAGTTAATGCAGTTGCACATCATCCTGGTTTCCGCATTGAATAAGTTATGAGGATTTCAATGAAATACATGTACGTACAATGAAAAGGATCTGAATAATTTCTTCGCAACCGTCGAGAATGCTCCATCAAAAACATCAGGTCAAGTAATGAAAAATCAGTTTATCAAACAGGAACTCATTTTTTGGCCGTAGTTCACACAAAGAAGAAGATAGAGCAAATAAGAAGATATACTCAGTATTGAGCGAATGAATGAGTTTGTTATTTTTTGGTGTCCAATTAGCACGAAGTAATTTGGCAATGCACCAACACGCAGAGCTTTAGGTTGCATCACACACTGATTTTCAAACCACAACAGATTGTATAAACGGGACTAACTTGGTCTGTGCTGATTCTTGGCCTGTTATGGTCACCTTAAACCATAAGAATAAAACTTGAACGCAAACAATTGTACTCGAATAAGGAGCTCGTCTGAATAAAATGTCCATCAGCACGCAAAATAAAAAGGAGAAATGAGAAAAAGCAACCGCATCAAATCTTCAAACTCCACGTCAGTTTCTTACAACTGGTGCAGAGCACAAAATCCAAATGGACGCAAGGAATACCTAGAAGAGGACGTGAGGCGGAGTAGGGTGGGGGACTGGACCCGAAGTAACCTTTCGTTAAGTCCGTGTAAGAAGCAGATGCCTGTATGAGAGCAATATAGGAACACTGTACATTACACATAGCAGATACAAAATAAATCTAGGGACGTGTAAATTTTTCGCCTATTCAAAACAGCTAGCAGATCAGTAAATAAATTCTGTACGAGTATAAAACGGTAATGTAAACGTTTGGAATGTCTCGATGAAATTGAACTTGCATTTCTTCAACATAAATTTAAGACTAAGCGAACGAGGTTTAATCCTCAGAAGAAAATAATAAATCAAATATAGTATTACCGTAATATGTTATGTACCGTAAAAAAGCAAATAAATTCCAACGAATTTGAGAATTTCAGAGACCAATTATCGCAAAAGTTCTGGAAGTATGTTAAAACATTTTGGAAAAACATATCACGTCATATATTCCCTACCTGTAGAGGATGTCACCTATCTGTACTTTTGAGTGTATCATCTGGACAATATACAATAAGTTCATAATTTGGAGTTCGTACTGTTAAACCCCAATATCTAATGTAAGACCTATTATCTAATTTTAGACCTAATATTTAATGACAGCCCTAGTATTAAATGTTAGGTCTAATATCAAATGTTAGATCTAGTGTCAAACGTTGAACTTAGTATCTAATGTTAAACCTAGTATCTAAAATCTTGAAATCGGGATTTAATTTCTTAACATCCCATCCTTCGCATGAATGGAGAAACTAAGAAGTGTCTGAACAGAATAGGGCAATAGAAACGAACCGGTGGCCCATTCTTGGGTTGATACTCAAGTTCTATACCTTGTCAACAAAAACCTTGATAGTCGCGGGCAAATTACATAGATCGCAAAAAAATTTGCTTATATGCTAGTTAACGATGACTAGGAGAAAACGATGTCACAGAAATACGTTCCCTTAACATTTCCATTCAGGATGCATCTTACAGAAAATTCGGCACACCTTGAAACCTAGAACCCTACTCCGCAAACAGAAAAATCATCTTTCTGACATAGAGAGCTACTTTTGTAAACATGAGAAGTAATAAACTAATCTTGATAAGTACACTTCCAGGTTACAGCCAACCAGAACAGCACAATGGCAAAGTAGAAGATCTCAGTCTATAACAGCTTACTGTTACACATGGCGCACATAAGGTGATTTTTAAAATATTTTTTATTATCCCTGATCTACCCCAGCCAAACTGTTCTTTTTGGTTGAAAAACACCATGTGTAAAAATTATTTATATGTATCATTGTGTATGGAGCTTGTTACGACACCACGACCTTTAAAGCGAGGAAGCCAACAAGTGCTATCACAAGGCCTTGTTGCGAGTTTGGATGAACGTAATTTATGAAGCTGTCTGTAGTTCGGGGTAAGAAATCCAGTCACTAGTTCTGAACTAATCCAGAATACTACAACAGCATCGTATCCAATTAGGATTAACTTCGGAAAAAATCCTAGTCGAATTCGACCCATATTTCCTACTCATTGTGTACTGGGATAGGAAGCTTATCCCAGATCTACATGGCACAGGGACTGTGGTTAGATTGCCTGGCTACTAAAAGGTAATAGTCAATCACAGCTTCTTGCAGTCCCAAAGCTTTCATCGGTGAGAGGAAAAATGCACGTCAACTTATGATTACACGGCCAACACTGTGGCCCACTTCAAAAATGTGAAGTATATCTTGGAGAAGGATGGTAATTAAAGTCACTCAGCCCAGAGATGACGACAGAGAACTCCTGGAGCTGGCTATCATCCTCCTTAGAGCGGTCTCGCCTCGAGGCATCCATTTTACAGCTTTTATTCTGGCAGCTACACGGGCTTTTATACGGGCTGGAGCCATGCACTAAATTCGATGAATGGCAAAAGTGATTTGTACCTTCAAAGTATGGATTTTCGCATGCAGTTAAAGCTAATAGCATGTGAGCATCGAGGATTACTAGAACTCGTCTTTTTTTCCGTATCTAGATTGAAGCGTAGTTGCCATTGCTTAGAAATGATCTGAAGTTGCAGAAATAATGACTGATGTATCACACGATTAACACTAGCATATCTAACGCTATGGTGCAGAGGATGGCACGCAAACTGTGATACTTTTCAGAATACTCAGTCACATTGAAATTGTTCGATGACCATTTGGACAAAAGCACCATCGGCCAAATGGTTATAGCTATAAAAGATAGAGGAGGGGAGGAAATGCCCCTACAGCGTGCAACTTTTAACATGAAACTCATTCAAGAGAAGCCTTTAAGCGCCTTGACCAAGAAATCAAAACCTCTTTTCAACGGCTAATGGTTGCCAGATGATTTTCTCGAACATCCGACAGTTCAGGGGAAGCATAAGCCAAACTTCAGTGCTGCAAAAAGTTCCCTCAGCCCATTAACTATCATTAACAACCACGCTGAACACGCCGTTGCATTGGTCGACAATTTCTCTGACCGCCTCACAACGGATGAGCAACAACTACAGTTTGTTCTGAGTGTTGTTGTTGAACACCGCAAAAACTTCCCTGACACTCGCAAGCGGACCGTACTGGACAACAATGAGTGACGTCAGTCATCACGACACACCTGTGTATGAACAGCTAACACCCACTGCAGAAAATTTCGTGGGACACAGGCTTGTTAACTTTGGGAATCTAGTAAAACTAGGGTGTGTTCTATACCTCATCTGGAGGAACATCGGATACCTTCTACACCAACACATATCAATGACACTTTGCACAGGGTGTTTTTCAATCAAAAGGACTATCTTACCAGGGTCATACGAACAACTTTCCCAATTTTATCTTTTGTGAACAATTAAAGATCTCTCTAGTGAACACGATTATAGAAAATCATTTAAGGCATCAAACTACTCACAAACTTTCTCCAATATCTGAGAACAGACGCGGAGATATTAAATAACCTTGTCATTTGCGGTGTTCCAGCACTTGTGGAGAGCATGAAGCGCCTCCAGCAGCTGTGCCACTCTGTGTGTGGCACCTGCCACCTGCACCACACTGGTACACAGGTCCACTAGTCCGCTCAGTGAACTACTCAGCATGATGCACACGAACCCGTTCTGTCAACATATACACGTGCATGTAAGGCACAGAACACGTGTGTTACAGTGGGCAAACACGTGCATGTAAGGCACAGAACACGTGTGTTACAGTGGGTAAACACGTGCATGTAATGTGTAAAAAAAAACATGTGTAACACAGGGTAAACACGTGCATGTAATGTACAGAAAACAAGTTTAACACAGGGTAAACACATGGGCATATGTAGATAAACATACTCCTGCCCAGGAATAGTTGTTCCACAGCCAAAAATTTCATCCGGAATTTAGTAATTTTCATTCAAATTATTTGCTGTTAACATGAATAGGTTAGTATTAGTGGTCCTGATTTATTTGCATTAACTTACTCAATTAAAATAATTTAAAATAAAAACTGTAATCCCTTTAAAAAAAATTAATTCTTTTCAGACCACCCGCTGGCAAAATAACCAAGACGGAAAAGGAGAAAAAAAACGGTAGATATGCTAAATAAAAAAGTGAAAAGTACGAACTGACCAATAGTGAACGTAATGCCGTGTTGCAAGACCTACTGGAGAGATACAATATTCGTGTTGGAGAGTGGTACAATAAAAAGAAGTTGCAGATGAATTCGCGATTGAAAGGCACAATGTGGGAAGACTTTGTCAAGAGCTTAATCTAGTTCACTCTAAATCAGTGTCGATGGATATTTCGCCTCGCAAGTACTGTTCTGAACGAAAAAAGAAAGACTGGAATTTGCAACTGGAATAATTTCCCTTTAATCGCCTGCAAAAAGGAGGTACTCAGAAATCTGCTGCTGCCGCAAGTGAAATTCCGTTGACAGCAATAATTAACAGAATGAAGCATGGTAAAATTATGCCTCACGCAAATGTGAAACCTTCGTCAACAGATAAAAATAAAACCGATAGTGTTAAATTTCGCGTTGGACATTTAAATAAGACTAGTAGAAGAGTTACCGATGATTGATCACATATTGATGAAAAATTATTCTACACGACCAAGAATAGAAGGCAAAAGATAATAAAAAGCAAGCGTAACCAACCTGCCAGAAGAATGGTTACCGCACGTATGGACTCGGTAACCAAGAAAGACTATCGAACATTTATAGAAGAAAAGTTGTCCTTAATCGGGAAAAACAGCCTTTTGCATCCGATCGGAAAATTATCAAGATACAGCAGGACAATGTTCGTACCCATATTGCTCCAAATGGTCCGGTATTAAATGGAGGTGCAGAACATCTGGGTTTACAGATAGAATTAGTTTGTCAACCTCCAAATAGTTCTGACCTCAACGTCCTTGATTTGGGATATTTTAATGCACTTCAGTCAATTCAGGATCAGAAAGCTTCCAATATTGTTGGCCAGCGCATTGAGGCAGTCGAAAAAAGCTTCAATAATTTTTAGGAATCGAAAATGAACAATTTTTCAGGTTTGCAGTTAGCCATGGAGTGAGCAAATTGTTTTAGTTAATAGAGACAATAACTATGACCTCCATCACATGTCTGAAGTGTAGCTTGAAAGTAAAAGAAAACTTCCAGTTTATACCTCTATTTCTGACGATTTACAACAAAAACTGCTTTCGTTACAGTAAATTTTTTAGAAATCATTTATTTCATTATATATGCACGGAACATATAACTAGTAATTTATTATGCACCCATTTCTTTGAAAATTTATAAAAATTGCTTAGTGATTGTAGAGATGTAAGTTTTTTGTTTTCTGTTCGTTTTAGTGCCTTTTCATCCAACCGAACAATTTCGGAACAACCTAAAAACTGTTTTGGTATAATTATTTCGGAACCAAGAGAGCATTCAACACTGAGTAAACACGAGCTTGTAATGCACAGAAAACACTACACGTACAATAAAGAGAAAACTTTATGAAAATAGCAATGGAAAAAGTCAGTGAGCTTCATGTGTCAACGAAAGGGAGGAAGGGCAGTTAATGTTGTAAATTGTGTACCTTGTTCGGAAATTGTTTCAAATGCGTTAATAAAGCACAAACTCTTGACAAATATTTCCTGAGTTCAAAAGTCAGTGATACTTTAGCTCTTGGAAACTGAACTTGCAGTACCACAGTGGCCAAGCCTAGGGCAAATTACACAGACGAGTCTTCTGTTATATATATTTTGAGATTGCCAGGGCTAAAGAAAAGAAAAGGGAAAGAAAGAAAGTGCAGCACAAAGCAGTGTCAAGAAAGGCAGTATCTAGTGAGCAAGGAAATAAAAAGAGGTATAAATATATCAAATCTGATTTAGATAATTTGGGTGCTCAAAGATGGAAACATCAAGTTCATATAAACCATGGTAAAGGCGAGTTATAGAATAAGTAGAATTTTACATCCTATAGAGAATAGTGACAGAATTTGAACTATCATACGCTTAGTTGGAACATGAGTCACGAATACACCCTGCATCCAAACTGAAGGGCAAGCGTTCTGCTGATTGTACATGTAATTTGTCAGATTGTACATGTACTTTGTGTAACCTAGATACCACAAAAACTCCCCTTCTAGCAGACTCACTGGAAGATGGATACAACAGAGTTGGAAACAGTCTTCTTGCACTCAAACAATCCTACAGAGATGATTACAGAACCAAGCCGAGAATAAATCAACAAGGCATGTGTAGCGCCCCCAACAAGCCCATGGGAAGTGTGCACCTTGCTGATGATGGCCGAGAGAGTGGTGGAGTCTACGTCATTGTACACGCCTGTGAAGATTGGGACAGCGATCGCAAGGTAGGACAAGATGGAGCCCAGGTAGTCGAATAGATTTTGGCACAGGTTCAGCCAGAACTGCCCAAACAGGAATAAATTTTAGCTTTTAATGTGCAAAAGACACATGTCTTTTATTCAAAAACGGATTAATATGGTTCAAAACTACTCTTAGTTAATTTGACTAGCATCTAGAACAGGATAATCAGTCGTTAACTGGACAAACGCCTTATTGATTTCCATGTGAAAGGCAAACGGTATGGAATAGATCTAAAAGTTGTTCTAACTGTAGGTCCTACTGGCTAATGTGTTTTTTTTCTTTGAAAAAAAATTTCAAGGTGACAATTGCTTCGCTGTAGCTGATGATACAAGTTTAATACAAACACTTCAGGGTGCTCTATGTTAACCTAAGACGACCTCTTTCATCACAGCAAACAAGTCTTAAATTTCTCTCGAAAGTGTTAGTTTCCAACCAAAAAAAAAAAGGGGCGTAGGAAAAGTTCTTTAAGTATGCTGCTTATAATTTAAAATTACACCGTAAAGGTAACTCCAAGAGCTCGAATGCAAGTGCAACGTATTTTTCCAATAACACTGACGCAACATTATTCTAAACGTTCTTATTTGTTTATGGTGTGTAGCAGGGCTGCAGTTGACAACGCAACATTGTTGTAAAGGTTCCTATTTATTCAAGACTAGTAGACCCACACGTGTTTTTTTGCTGAAATTTTCGTTTGATTTGCCAGTGGACGCGGGCTTTTCGAAGGAGTTTCCACATTGAAAGATGTACCTTTGGTATCCACAATACAATGCATACAATACATGTATACCCTACCGAATTTTATCCTATCTAAATCCTTAAGAGCGTCAGAGGGAGACGGACCAAGCAGCAAGCAACTTACTGTGTATTATATAGTGGGATGCCTAGCGGCTTAACACTCCTGTTTCTTGAGAGTATGTGTTAGTGCTACAGCAGACCTGCTTGTTGAAGAGATCCTGCTTAGCGCGCACCAGATCGTCCAAAGCAGAGTTAGTCTTGACGGCCTCCACAGCCCCAGACACGTGGAAGGCCACGCTCTCACTGCCTGCCCTTATCTGCATGTGCTTGAACCTGAATATAACAAATAATCTATCAATTATCGTAATAGTAGACGAGTGCGTGAAAAAATTCACTTTCTTCTAATGAATTTTTTTCTCCCATTTGCCAGTCGACGCGGCCTTTTAGGAGTTTCCACGTTGAAGGGAAAGAAAGCTAATAACGAAAAAGAAATCACGTATTTTATAGAAATCCAGCACCTTTGATATCCACAATAGAATGCGTGAAATGCTCGTATACCCATTAAATTAAAAGGTCAATACTTAGCCTACGATAAACACTTTATTTCAGCTCCTTGGTACGGATTTATTTGAAATTAATTTCTTCCATCTAATTCAGTATTGACGGCGGACAAGAAATATATTCATAAATAAAAAATAAATAAACACAAGACAGTTTTATTATATAGTATGAATTCGCTCATAGGTTTCAGTTTGTTTTTCTCTGTACCAAATTTTTAGTGTATTGTAAAGACGGTTATTTCAAAAGTTAAGCATGGAAGTTTACTTTTAATTATGCAGTTTGTATAAAACAGAAAATAACTCCTCAGTCATAAATGTTATTTTGTTGAATATTCGTAAGTGGCCAAGATATTGTACAATACGTAAAGATCTTAATATGCGCAGGAAGGCAAATTTTGAACAGTTTACACTTTGTGAAGAAAATTTTCTTCAAAATGAAACATATTTAGAACGCTGACGTCGACTCCAGACAAAAACACGATAAAAAGATGCGTATATATCAGCCTCATGTCTTAAATTTCTTTTCAATGCATGGGAGAAATGGCATCTAGTTTACATGTTAGTGTGATTGTGTGTTTAACCCGTTCTCTAAGTAAAACTGCAATGCAAGTCCTCATGATCGACAATTTTTGTTACACACCTGAATTTAAAATTGCGGTAACTTAAAAAAATTTTTTAGCAAAGGAAAACGGACAATGAATGAGTTCTAATTTGACATTAATTCGAGCAATTGAGTTGCGCGTGCCTACTAGGCATAACAGACCTGAGGTTCCCCTCGCACTTCTCAGCTCGAACAACCCTGGGCACAATGGGATCCATCACAAAACGGTTCACCACGCTGCTCAGCAGGAAGAACACCAGGATCATGGTAGGGCCCAGCCACCCCGTGCTGCACAACAAAATACTCCGTAATAAGAGCAAGATGCTCAATTCAACAATTCGCACAAAAATGCTAATGGTCGCGTTTATATTTCTTTCTTGAATGGATTATTTTAAGGGCTCTATTTTACACCTTTACCATGTAAAGAAACGGTTGTAAGCATCATACTATAATGCAAGCCTTAAGGTCGCAAGTGAAGCCAAAGACTAGCCAGATTTTATTAGCATAAGCTACTGTACCACTACCCACATGGACACATAATGGCGCATAGTCTACTGTATCACTACCAACACACACATAATAGCGCATAAACTACTGTATCACTACCACCACACACATAATAGCGCATAAACTACTGTATCACTACCACCACACACATAATAGCGCATAAACTACTGTATCACTACCAACACACATAATGGCGCATAAACTACTGTATCACTACCAACACACATAATGGCGCATAAACTACTGTATCACTACCAACACACATAATGGCGCATAAACTACTGTATCACTACCAACAGACATACACAATGGCGCATGATCTACTGTATCACTACCCACAGACACACAATGACGCAAGAGCTACTGTATCACTACTAACAGACACATAATGGCGCATAAACTACTGTATCACTACCCACAGACACACAATGACGCAAGAGCTACTGTATCACTACTAACAGACATACACAATGGCTTTTCGACATTTTTAGAAAAGCTGAGTCTGATGATGCACGACGTCGATCTGATGATGCACGATGTGTAGTTCAAAGCGGAAAATGAAAAAAGTTAGTCTATCTAAACATGACCAAACGGTTATTTTAAACAGAACTGCTGCATTTATACAAGTTACAAAGGAATATCGCTTGTGCATACTGACGAGGACGGACACACGCAGCATATTAGCTCAGAGGAGAAGGAGGCAGTCATCATGTTGTTTTAGATTGGCCTCATTTTAGATCAAGTTACACTAAGACAGCTTCACGATAAAATACAGTAGCTATACTCGACAACATTAAATACAAAGCAGTTCGTGAAGCTCATGATCAAAAACGGAACTGTTCACATTGAATTTCCAAGTGATAGATAAACGCAAAACCGTTGCTGAAGTAGGAAAATGGAAACAGTGTTCACATAAAAACTTGAAGGCAAAAAATGTGCTTGGAAACACCATAAACGTGAAACTGGGTAATAATCAAGACCTCCCTCAGTTAGAGTAGGCCTACTATATACATGAGATGCAAAATGATCAAGAACTGTTGAGTTAGATTTTTACATGCGTTAAGTTGTACGCATTCCACATATATGAATCGCAAATGAAATCAGCAGAAGACTATTTCTTAATAATCTACTATTTCTTTAACCTATCGTAATGAACTACACGAGTATCCACATGATTCCAACATATTCACATATAGTTTTGTTACCTTCAGTATGTCTCACAATTGAAAGAGTACAACTTTGGGTATGAATCATAGACAATGTTTTTCTCGTTATAACTTTAGAAATACCAGTAATTGCATGATATGTATATTCAATAATACCACTTCGTCGCATACACTAAAAAAACGCTTCGGATTATTTGTTTTTTATCACCTTTAACTTATCGAGTGGATGAGCAAAAAACTATAAACCTCAGCAAAAATCAGCATACCTAAGAAAAAAGATTCCTCACTTATTATTTTCCACGCAAAAATGCGACTGACAGTAAAAGCTAAATTGAGAAGCGCGCAAGACACGTCGGTAGTTACCAGTACTTCCTCACCTGGTGTACGCTTGGTAGGTGTAGTACCCTATTTTGAAGGGCGAAATAAGAAGGGTGGCCACCATCGTCCCCAGGGTGCGGCACAGCAAGTCCACATCTTGCGTCATCCTCATGTCTCTAGGCGAAAACAGTAATAAGCATCCTCAATTTTCATGATTTTAATATGTACAAGAATACACAGAATTGCATCTGACAAAAACCTGCTAACCTACTTCCTGATACCTATCAGGGAATTGGACACAAAACAGGGATTCGAGGCCATTCAATTGTGCACTGATCATGACAGACTCACACAAGAATTCATCCCCCACAAGAGCAAAAGCAGAGAAAAAAGAAAAATAAGACTAACTCAGCAATAAAACTAGCCTAGCAACAGATCTGCACAACGCAACTGGTATCACTGATACACGTTCCTCACGTGGAAGAAACCAGAAGGTATTCAAGGTAAAACAAAAGGTAAAGTACACAAGGGTAGGATGCACAACAAAGAATACAAGGAAAAATGTATCAAAAAAGAAAACAAAGAATACATAGGAAAAGGACATAAGAAAGAAAACATCACGATATCTTCACAATACGCAATTAGTATGCCAAAATTGAACTTTGTGTTCATAAAACACTAAGAACGTCGAGGCAAATCAAAAAGCATAGCATACAGGGTGTCTCAAAAAAAGTTAATACGCAGCTTAAACTAATGTATCTCAACACCGTCGAAGTTAAACATTTTCTTAAAGAATCATTTTGTTTGTCTACTTATGCAGCGTCTATATTGCAAAATTTCTTAGGTTACAATCAAACTGTAAATTCTGTAATGAATTTAATGGAAAGTATCAAAAGTGTGCGTGCGAAAACAAGTGAAATATTCAAGGAAACCAAACTTGTTTAATTTCATTCCAACTGCCGCGCGTGAACCATCAAATGCCGTATTCATGATATCACTAATAGTTAAAGCTCGATCACGAACAGTCAATTCTTCCTTCATTCTTCAAGGCCTCTAAAATTTTAATTTACAAGAGAACAAAGAGCTTTTGTTCTCTTCAACCTATAAGAGGACCATCTGGACATTGGTCCAGATGGTCTTCTTAGTTAGCGAAGGTCTATCAGGATAGTGTTGATGACATAATATCTGCACCTGTTTAAAGCCTCCAGTCGACAAATAATTTGTAACCACAAAAGCTCTTTGTTCTCTTGTAAACTGAATATCTAAGAGGCTTGAAAGTTAGTAGAGGAATCGAGGGTTCGTGACCAGACTTTAACTATAGGTCATGAATACAACCAAGTCACGAGCGGCATTTTGAGTTTTTGAGTGAAATTAAGCAAGTCGAGCGTCCTTCAATATTTTAATTTTTTGTACACGTACACATATTTTCCACTAAATTCATTGCAGAATTTACAATTGTAGATTTTAACCTATATTCTACATAAACGTAGAATAAGAAAACAAAGGAAAACAATGTTTTAAAAAAACGTTTAACTTCGGCGGCGCTGAAATATTTTAGTTTCAATTGTTTTTTTACGACATCCACGATTTGATTTATAAGAAACTTCAAATAATAATAAATTGAAGGGAAAAAAGTTGATTGATCAATGTAATGGAAATAAAATTCAGGAATATTGTACAGGTTAGCGCAATGACAGCTTGATTTCATGCTAAAAACGTTAGGCCAGTCGTGAGTTTATAGAGTTCAAGTACAATATCTTAGTGAAATTGTAATAATGAGACAAGGGCACAGCATCAGAATATTGAGACGTAATATCACCAGAAATGCCAAAGATCACCACAATATTTAGCAACGTCAGCCATGAACACAAGCAGGGAATGAGTCAGCAGGTTTATGTAGCAGTTCACGAGGTAACTGATGACATTCTTACAGCAGAGCCAAACAGCAAAAAGTTACATCAGCAGAATCCTCCAAGCAGCTCATTTAATTGAGTATATCACTGGAAGAATTTTGATGAATTTAGGTTTGCTGGTTCAGCATTTTTAAAACGTAGTGAATATTGGTGGAGACGAATAAAATAGTGGTATTTTGCAGCACGTAAATACAAAACATTGAGATCTCATTATTAGCTTAGGCGAGTATAATGTTGCTTACACGAAAATATGTACAACATAGTCTGTAGAATGTACTCCTGAATGAGCTCCAGTATGACCAAAAGGAAATGGATACAAATGTCGGATTGTATGAAATTTTCGGGCCCAATGCTTTCTTGAGTTCACTGACAAGTATCACAACCAAATCTAGAGATTGAGGCAGTCACTTGCTAGAGGTTAAAAATAATTACATATAAAGGATGCGACAAACTAATCTGGCACATTTGTATGTTTAATACAAGTAAAATATAATTGAAAATGCGTTATAATTGAACAATGTACACGTGATGCCATTTTGTTTCCTTTCATTTCGTCAGTTTCGAAAACACATTTTTCGTTTTTCACTCTTTCGTTTTTTTTTCAGATTATTTCCCACCATCCTGTACAACTTTGTAAATTAGACTTACGTTCAGCATTGAGAACCTGTTTAAATTATGATGCTGGATTATTTTATTTTAATTTGCAACTAACAAACCCTCCTCACTCTTCATATAGAAATTTTACAATGAATACTGAACTAACATGAACACAAACAAAAATAAACCACACGTAATTCTCCACTTTCAAGAACACTCCTCAGTCCTCTGAAAGTATCTGTGTAAAATTCGGGTAAAACAATGAGAGGCCATCAGTTCATAATTCAAGGATTATTGCAAGCAAAAATTAGGAAAGAAATTACACAAAAGGACGACTCACGGGTTGTCGAGGTTGAGATTTGGGGTTATGGTGAGGGTGTAGAAGTTGATACCCGCAAAATAGAGGTGGTGTAAGGCACGACTTAACACCTGCCGCCATGAGATGTACAGGACGCTGCTGATGTACGATTTCACACTCAATGTCTGTAAAAAAATACACAAATGTAGATTAGGTTAGGTTAAAGTGATGGAAATTGAACACTAATTTTACGTTTAACACATGAATCGTATTCAAGACCCATAATCTATAAATAATCGATAATACTGGTGGCCTTTAGAAATTAGTGACTACATCACATATAAGTATAGTGATTGAATACTTCCAGCTTCGAGAATGATAAAATAATTATAAAGCTTGCCGGATACACATTTTTTCTACAAAGGTATGATATACATTGCCAATACAGGGATCAAACAACTTGGAAAAAAATTCTTAATTTGATAGCAAGTATTTCCAAGACAAGGCTCTCATAATGCTTTAAATACAAGCACAAGCCATCCAACAGGAATTGAAAGACACAAGATACGGTATAAGTTGGAGAAGCAACTTTACTAAATACACTGTATTAAAAAAATCTCAGTATTTTAAAATTCTCTTAGTATTTTTTCATTTGCTTGAGGGTTGGATAATCGAAATTTGATAATGGGTAATGCATGTACTTTGAGTTAGGAGGGAAAGTCTGTACGTCTATTCATTGCATGCTTCACAGATTCAACTAAAGAATGTACGTCTCAATTCATAGCATGCTGCTTCAAGTACTACACAGGTAACTCATTTTGTACATTGTACAAAAAAATGAATGCAGTAATTGCATGAGTCATGGGAGTCGGCAAACTACCTACGTGTGCTTGCATGCCCTAGAATGCACATTCACATATATGCTCCTTTTGATCCTTCATCAAAATGAGTCAATGGCATATACATAATGGTTGTAAGCCAAGCATGAACATACATATCAACATTCATCCACATTAAGGATGCATTCCGCCAAGCCACATCATGGACCTAAGCCTCCCTGCTACAAGAATTCTCCCTCAAATTTGGAAGAAAACAAACACTTTTTTAACTATCCCGTTGAGTTCCCATACTATACTTTCTCACTAGCTCACTACATTACATCTGAAATCAAATCTTTTTTGAAGAAAATTTTTTTCAATGGTTTAATAACAAATGGGCTGTGTTCCTAAAGATAAAATTTTTGTACAAGTTAATTGCAATGCAAAACTCATACTAATAAGTACAATTTACAATGTTTAATGTCTACAAAATTGGTAGTAAACATGATTAGTCAATGATTAACTTTAAATACTATAAATAATTTCATTTCCTTCATTACTAACAATATTTTACAAACAAAATGTTATAAGCAATTGAACTATGAGTAGCTTTCAATAATATTTCAACTAAACACTTTAACTTTAAATAAAACTAAATTGTATGACACCTTTCAAAACATAATAATAGCAAAGTATGTACAAGTATATGAATTGTTAGCCATTCAAAGAAATACTATCCTGATATTAACTTATAGCCCTACTGGTATTATAGTACAAATGCTAGTGTGCTACTGGTATAGTAGCACTAATGCTCATGTGCTACTGGTATTATAGTACAAATGCTAGTGTGCTACTGGTATAGTAGCACTAATGCTCATGTGCTACTGGTATTATAGTACAAATGCTCGTGTGCTACTGGTATAGTAGCACTAATGCTCATGTGCTACTGGTATAGTAGCACTAATGCTCATGTGCTACTGGTATTATAGTACAAATGCTAGTGTGCTACTGGTATAGTAGCACTAATGCTCATGTGCTACTGGTATTATAGTACAAATGCTCGTGTGCTACTGGTATAGTAGCACTAATGCTCATGTGCTACTGGTATTATAGTACAAATACTAGTGTGCTACAGGCATTATAGCACAAATGCTACTGTGCTACTGGTATTATTGGACAAATGCTACTGTGCTACAGGCATTATAGCACAAATGCTACTGTGCTACTGGTATTATTGGACAAATGCTAGTGTGCTACTGGTATTATTGGACAAATGCTAGTGTGCTACTGGTATTATTGGACAAATGCTACTGTGCTACTGGTATTATTGGACAAATGCTACTGTGCTACTGGTATTATTGGACA